>VYXH01002369.1:1037358-1192685 GCA_013397275.1 Burhinus bistriatus | reverse complement strand
TTTTTTTTTTTTTTTTTTTTTTTTTACAGTTTGGGTTTTTCTCACATTGATGGGGAGGAGGGGAGAAGAAGCCTGGTTTGGGATGATTTATGGCTCCAGGGGTGGCTAACTTTTTGGCGATCCTTGCAGGAAGAGCCCCCGGAGCATGCCAGCTGTAATCGGCTGAGCTTTCGAGAGAGATAACGTTTTATTTATCCTTGCACAAACAGGCGGGTGGAAAATGTGCATGGCCCAGACAAGGGAATTCTCCCTCCTCCCTCTGCCCCCTCGCCCCAGTTTAGGCTCCCCAGGAGCAGCTGGGTTCTCTTACTCCCGCAGTCCCCAACAGCTTCAAATTCACTTCCCTCAGCGCCTTCAAAGGAGGTTTTGATAAATGCATTACACTTTACAGCCAGCCAGGGCTCTAATTGCCAGGAGGATTATGATAAGCTTTTTTCTTGTTGTTTCAAAACAATCTGGAGGACAGCGTGCCCTCCCAGTGCAAAGTCCCCCCCCAGCCTGACTGCAGCTGGGCAGAGAGGAGGCAGCAAGGTGCCATATTCACCCTGATTGTTGCCTTAACCTGAGGCTTATTTGGTTGTAATCCAAATGAAGCATTGTGGACCAACACTCGCTGCAGACCTGTTGGTGACCTGTGCTCGACGGGAGACTTGTGCCAAGGCAGCTTCTGCGTCAGCCGCCAAGCGCCCTGGCACCTCTGGGGTCTTGGGAGTCCCAGCACCAGACCTGCCTCGTGGGCCAGCGAAGTGGAAACTCAAGAGGTCTGTCAGCCCCTGGGAGTGATTTCTTTTCTCCAGCCGTGTAGTTATTCTGCATGTACGGTGCTGAGGTTTTTTTTATTTAAAGGACGCTCTTGCTCCTTTGCTGCTAAGTTTAATGAATGTGGTCTGGTTAAAAAATAATGCAGGGAAAAAAGCGGAGCCGCCTTAACTTGTGATCTAAAAATAGGGAAACCTATGCCATTAAATTGAGAGGATTTAGAAGCATAACCATAAAGCCAAGAAAAGTTTGCCAGGAGCTATCGAATGACACATTTCAACTCCCTGCTTCTTCTGGTTTTCTTCTTTTAAAGGTGAACTGAACAGGCTTAGGTTACTATTTTGCTGCTTTTGAGTACAAATAGAGTTCAGGGACTTCCCACTGCAACAGTTATCAATAGAGGTTCCTTTGCAATTTTTATTGATTTTATTTGTAATATATTTCGAACTCTTTACCATCAGCAGAGAAAATGCTTTGTAAGCCCTGTTTAACCCTTAAATATCCCAATGTGGGACTGATGTATCTGAGATCTGTTCCAGGAGAGGAATGCGAGGATTTGTAATCTAGAGGAGAGAAAGACTGGTTTAGTGGTTACCGTTCTCGCCTGGTAGTTAACAAACTATGGTTTAAATCTTTGTGAATCAGCAGTCTTCCTGACTGACCTGACTGACCCTGTTGTCTTTGCCATCACCAGCAGGTGCATGAGTTTCCCGGGTGTGAAACAAGGATAATGTTGCTTCACAGAAATACTTTGATTGGGAAACACCAGGTTGCCTATAATCACCTTCCTCTGGAGAGACGTGGCATCCAGCTCTGCCCTTGTAGTGGTGATCGGGTTGGAGACCTGAGGTAGAGGCTTCCAGCCTCTAAACACCATGGTATGCTCTGGTGCCAAAACTGTTAGTGATATCCTTTAGAAAGATTTACCCTGTGGACCCTTTTGGAAGAACTCCACTAGGAAAGTTCCTCTAGGTTGATCTTTTTAACATAATGCCAAGTGGTTTCCTGCTTGATGACTGACCAACTCACCATACTGGTTCCCATCTCCTCACGCTCACTGAAAATTTCCAGTGTGGCTCAGTGAGGTGCTCTTGGACAAGACGAATTCCACTTCATTTTCGTTTCCCTGCGTGATTGGCAAGAGCAATTGTTCAAACTCAGCATCACCCTTTCATGTCTAGAAAATCAGTTTTCATATCAAAAGCAGATTCCCAGTTAGTTGGCATCTTTGAGAAATGTTGCGTTTTATGCAATTTTCTTGACTACTTACCCACCTTCGATTGCTAGGAGCTTTAAGATTTGCTATAAAGCCCTGTATGATACTACAATTGTATTCTTGGGCATGTACTCACCTCAGATGACACTGTGCCGGTCTCGCTATTGCTGTGTATGAAAAAGAGTATCAGACAGCTTGCTGTGAAGGAAGGCCTCATTTGCCTTTTTTTTAGACAATATCTTTGAGTCAGCTGGGATCTGTTTCTCAGATGCCTTGAGTATGAACAGAGCTGTCCAGTAAGCCAAAGGCAGCATGACAGACGAATGAGGAAATATTCAGGGAACTTTGAAGGTGATGAAAAGCAAAGTTATTCTAGATAAGCTCTGGAACATACTGCCATGAGATAATACCAGGGGCACGTGCTGGTTGGGATTAAAAAATATGTAGATATGTTGATAATGGGAATATCTGCTCTCATATTACCCAGTTTTTCTTTTTTAAGGGATGTTAATCCTGATGCTTTAAAGGCATATGCTGAATACTGAGGATACAGTTATTTAAGGAGTGCTTTACTGGTATATAATGGTATGCTATGCAGTCAGTGGCTTCCTAGTGTGAATATAGCTGGTACAACAAAGCCGTTCTTTGGCCCACACAGAATCACAGGGGTTGGAAGGGACCCCTGGAGATCGTCTAGTCCAACCCCCCTGCCAGAGCAGGGTCACCTAGAGCAGGTTGCACAGGATAGCATCCAGGCAGGTTTTGAATGTCTGCAGAGTCGGAGACTCCACCACCTCTCTGGGCAGCCTGTGCCAGTGCTCTGCCACCTTCAAAATAAGGAAGTTCCTCCTCATGTTTAGATGGAACTTCCTCTGGTCAAGTTTGTGCCCATTACCTCTTGTCCTGTCACTGGGCACCACTGAACAAAGACTGGTCCCATCCTCCTGGCACCCTCCCTTTAAGTCTCCAGTCTAAAAAGACACAAGTCCCTCAGCCCTTCCTCATAAGAAAGATGTTCCAGCCCCCTAATCATCTTTGTAGCCCTCTGCTGTACCCTCTCCAGCAGTTCCCTGTCCTTCTTGAACTGAGGAGCCCAGAACTGGAACACAGTTGCAGAGTAGAGGGGGAGGGTAACCTCCCGCGACCTGCTTGCCACACTCGTCTTGATGCACCCCAGGATGCCATTGGCCTTCTTGGCAGCTAAAGCATCCTCTGAAAACTTAAGAAGCTGCAGGTTTTCCCATATATGTTGTCTGCACTGGAGCCTCCTGAGTGAGTCTGGGATCACATTTATGCAGCCTCATCATTACAGTGATAACACCCTTTAGGATGGTCCCCTTCCCTTACTTACCTGCCCTGTCCAAGAGCTACTGTTTACTCCTGGCTTTCTGGAGGCAGAAGTGCATGTTGTCTCATCCAGTGTTACTGGCTTTCAGAATTGGTGCCTAGATGACAGTCTAGCTGCTAAGATGTTCAAATCGGGAAGGTAGTAGGTGTGAGGCAATACCTCCACGTCTGATCCATCAAGGTGCTAAGCTTCTTCAGCAAAGCACTGAGCATCCTCACGTCCCTTTATGCTCACTAAGAGTGAGTGAGCTTTGATTATTGTGCCCCTGGCAAACACCTGGAGGGAGGCATGATTGCAGTATAGTGATGCTGTGCAGGCCTGGTCTGGGGACCAGCCCTAAAGTTCAAAGTGTGACATAGTCAGGTGCCTCTTGTATCAGAGAGGAGCTGTGATCATTTGCAAAATGCTGTGGTTGTTGGTAGTGAGGGGCTGAACCATGATGTGTTGGAATGAACACAACATTGGACTTGAAAAGATCTTTCTAGCCCCCATGCTTGCAGCTGGCTGCTGTTGGGTTGATTAACTTGAATTTAGCTAGCAGGGGAAACAGATTCTTCTGTCTTAAATATAAGCTGCTGCCCTTCTTATAATGCTCCGTGAGCAAAGCCACTACTGCATGCATGGGTGAAGTATATGGGTATTTTCAATGTGCTGCAAATGAAGAGGAAACAGAAGAAATATCAGTGTGGCTTGGGTGGGTATTTTGAAGAGTACTTCAGTCTGAATTGGAAACACTACCTTTGGACAGGTATGTTCTGCATGCTTCAAAACTGCATCAGAGATGTCAGAAGAAGGCTTTCTATTGATTCAAAGGGAATTGCATCTATATTCTGACCCAAGAGCTCGCTAGAGCTCCCCTAGCGACTCTTTCATTTCAGAATAATCCCATTTGTTTTAAACTCCCCTTCTCTGTCCCCATCGCCCCAGCCCTCCAGTTTATTTAGCAGATGTTGGCCCAAACTTTTGAAGCAAGGGTAAACAGAGCTAAGGTCAATCTGAGAAACACAGCACCCCAGGACAGCTGCTGCTTTTCACTGCTGCTGGCAAACCTTTATCCAACTGGAATTGGAGGGAATCTGAAAAGACATGGATAGGATTAGTCGCTGTGAGGATAGGAGGGTCTATATATTAAAAAGAAAATCACACAGAACAAAAGTGTGCAACCTTAACATGAACTGGGTAAAGCTATACCTGTCTTATGTTTCCTCCCTTTGAAGACCTTGCATTTTGTATTCACAGCCATTACCATATGAATCAATGATTAAAAAAACCCCAAACCCAACATCTTGATAAGGATCCAACTATGCTTTACCAGTCCATCCTATGAGGTAACCAGAGTGAGTTTCTTTCACTCCAGCCATTGTTGGCAACACAGATTATGTTCTTCAAAGACTGTCTGTCTCGTTCAAACACAAGGTCCATATCTTGGCTGAACATTAACGTTACCTGATAGGCCCTATGTCCAGCTCCTCCTTGCCCTTCCCAGCGAATTAGGCTTTATAGCAGAGTCACAACATGAGCAAAGGGGATAAAGAGCCTTTGTGCTCCTGCTGGGTCCATCCCCTGAAGCTGATCAGGCACCAGGATTGATTACCAGGCAGGTAAAGACCTGATAACCTACTGAATCTGTATGAAAACCCCTTTCTGATGACTTCTCTCATTTGCATTTCAGGCCTCTGTCTTATTTTGAAATTATTTTATCTGACTTTCACTACGGTGCAAGCTGGAGGAAGTTAACATCAGAACAGGCATCGGGGAAGGCGTAAGCTTGAAGGCCACTCTTTTAGTACCATACAAATAGAAATTAAGGCCAGTTATTTAATGTGCAGCAATGATTAGTTCAACTCCTCTGCTTCACAAGTACTAGGACTTATCCATCCATGAAATGTATTTACAAATACATAAAATTACATTAAACAAATTATTAAGGTTGCAAAAAAAAGAATTGAAGAAAATGTCATTTTCTGCCTTAATTCAACTCATGTGTGCGTGCCAAATCATAGAATTTCTAATTAGATGTTCTCCTACTATTTTTCTCTCTCATAAGAACGTAGTTACACGTCCCAAGCATCAGAAAGTCTTAGCCCAAACAATTCTGCTTGGCAAAATTATGAGAAATTAAACTTTTGCCTTCATCAGTTTTTAAGAACCTGTTGATTCTCACCATAACCACAGAGATTTGTGGTAGCTATTATGTTTGGAAGGCCCATATGTAACTCCTCAGTTTCTTTTGTTTGGGATAGCCATAGCCCTTGAAGAAACTTTGTATAGAAAGGGTGAGGTTTCTTAAAAATGCTGTTTCTTTTTAAAAATGCTGCTTCATTTTAAAAAATCTGTTTCTTTTACGGAAGTCCTGGTGAATGAATTTTGTTCAGTGCCTCTTCTCTCTCTGCTCTGCTGGTGCATGGTGGCTCCTAGAAATGGGTATGATTTGTGCAAACACTGTGAAAGTGGAACTGTCCTCCATCCTGTTTGTGTCCCTGTCTGCTGGAGGATGCTTGCCAACATATGTGAAATACTCTAAGAAATTTTCTCCTCTCTTCTCTGTTTGGGAAATGACCCAACAGGCCCCAAAGCTCTCATTGCTGCGTTACGGGAACTGTGAGGAGAGGTGAAGCCTCTCTCACCTAAATCCAACAATTATAAACAAGCGACTTAGCCAAAACATAAAAGATGGTATAAATGGAAGTATGCCTTCCCTTAGGGTTTTCCATCTGAGGGTCTGTTTCCCTGACACCCAGCCCTGGAGAATAGCCTGCTCTTTTGTGAGCGATTCCTATGGGAGGTCTGAGGAATTTTGAAGCTGTCAGGCTGTAATACCCTGGTTTTAGCTTTTTCGAGAAAGCACACTGTTTTCCAGAGAGCAAAGCCAGATTGCTGGTTTAAAGCTGCTACATTTCACCAAAAGAATGCTGATTATTTCACAGTCATGCGAGCGCCTGACCGGTAAAACGTGTGGGCAGTCTGTCGACTTTTTTTTTTTTCCTGTTTTTTCACCGATTTGGCTTCTTAATACAATGCCTGAAGATCTTTTGAAAGGGCCAGAAAAATCTGCTGACGGCTCAGGCAGCTGATTTGACCCAGAGCGCCTGCTTGGCTGAGCAGAAAGATGACACTGCAGCAAAAATGTTACTTTGAGGGAAAAGAAAACACGTGCAATGCTCCTGCCATTGTTCACAGCCTCTGTTCTGGTGCCAAGCTCTGCACTTAGGAAAACACAGAGGTACCAGGTTTTAACCTTTCGCCTGCTTCCCGCAGGTGTTATCTTTTGCTCTGAATAGGCAGGATGAGGTCCACAAGTCTCATTCAAGCCTCTAGCAGCCCCACTGGCTACGAAAAGACAACTTTTAGTGTTTTTTGGAACGAGCAGCTGAACAAGTTTTTCAGCAAAAAGAGTCATTTGCTCAATTTTATTCTTTCTAGTGTTTCAATGTAACATTGGGTGAAGCCACTGGTGCCTCCTCTTGCAGTGCTGAAAATTAACAGGTGGTTCAGCATTGGGATATCCAATGCTGAATCGGTCCTATGGAGCAGACCGGTCTCTCTGTTTTTGTGATTTAACTATATTTTATCATTGACAGAGGAGTAAAAAAAATCTGAAATGGCTTTGGTGAGGCTCCCATTTAAATAGTTATTGTTTTGAGTGAAAATGGTTTGTGGAAGGAGAGCAAAGCACTCTGACTTCAAAGCTTGTCATTGTAAAGAAATCTGATGGTGAGTGGTCACGCATACCTGAACGTCACTCCTACTGCAGCAAAGCCAAAAGTGCTGGCAAGCAGCCTGGTCATGTTCCCATTAAAGTCAGGGTGAGAGATCCTCAGCAGGTGTAAATCACAATAGCTGTGTTTAAGTTGGAGTTTTTTTTTTTTTTTTTTAAACTTATTGACTGCACTAGGGGCTCAACTGAGCCCCTTATAAGCCTGTAGGAGCTTCTTAAAACCTTCAGATCCTGTTATTTGTTTAAATCTTAGAGAAATCCTTTGAGCCCAAGAAAATTTGGTACAAGTATGAACAAGACTTGCTGTATTTTTTCAGTTTTCCAGGCTGCCTTGCCATCCTGTTGCACTTAACAGGACATTGATAATTGTCCGGGTGGACTGTGTGTGCCCCTCATATCTGCCACAAGAAGTTGAAACTGCTCATTTATCCCTGCTGAAGGGCCATTTTTGTGAAGACCTACCATGCCATGTTCCTGTAGCTCAGCTGGGTGCCATCCTGCACCGTTGGGACAGGGGGTTCCAGAGTTCAGCAACGTGTCTTCCTATAATATCTGAGCAGTCTTGGTGTTCAGCTTGAAATATGCAGGTCACAAACTATTTTTCTCCCTAGTAGATACATGCGGAAGGTAACAGGCATGCACACTCCCACCCTGCAGATCAGGTAGCTCCATCGTGCAAGGATGATGCATTTTGCAAGGATAATGCAGCAGTGATGATAAATGGGTGCCTCTAAGTATTTAGAGGGTGCCTGGAAGGCAGACAGATTATCTCAGAAGCACCTCAAACTAATCCTGCTCAAGAAAACCAGTTTTACTTAGCCTCTAATCTACTTGCTGAAACTAGGGTGGATTTGGTGTGCCTTGTTTTGGAAGAAGTGGGAAGTAAGATGACGTGAAAACCAGCACTCCAAGTCTGGAGATTGCTTATTTGTCTTTGGGTGTGGAAAAATTGGAAGACATTTAATAATCATTGACGACTATTCATTTTTAGTGTGTTTGTGACTATCCTCCTGTGCACTTGGAAGTGATAGGTGTTGATGAAAATCCACTGCCACAAGCACTGCTTGGTGCTTTTGTCAGCGAGGGAACTGTGTATTATTCTGCACTGCTCATGTTTTGTGAGAAGTTTGAAATGAGTCGAACTTTTCTTCTTGGCCTCTGTTCTGAGCACAGTGTCAACAAAAGTGTTAGAAGTGATGTGCACAGAACTGGGAAGACGTTACAGGAGGAGGCTGTGATTACAGCTGTCCAAAGGATGGCAGATCTATCCCCTGTTGCTTTTTTGAGATGAAAAAACTACTGTTCTGCACTGGAACAAACCCAAAATGTTTCACTTTTTTTTTTCCCCCACAAGATGGAATGTCAACAAAATGTCTCTTTTGGACTAAAAATCTTGAGGTTTTCCATTCCTCCTGGCCACTGTATGAGTTTACTGAAACATGCAGTTATTTATCCCTACTTCTTCAGTAACAACTACGCATGGCCATCGTGGCAGTAGGAGGTTCAGCTATGCCTGTGCAACGTTGCCTAGAACTCACTGAACTCTCCTCTGATGACAGTGATGCCTTCCTGGGTGAAGCTGTAGCCCAGTTTTTGCCCAGATTCTCCTTTTTTGTGGATGAACCCATTAACTGTCACTTAAACCCCCAATCTGGACATCATACTTTAAGTAACCATCAAGCTATTTCCCCTCCACTAAAATAAATCTTCTAGGCACCCTAGCTGGCTCATTCAGGGTTGTTGTTTTTGTCGTTGCTGGGTTTGTTGTCAGGTCATGCTAACCTGACCATAGATGTATATTTTAGTTGAAGGAAACATGGGGCTGATTCTTCAGTTAAGGTTCACGGCTGAGATACAGTTGCTTAGCTACACCAATTTACTTTAAATGAGCATCTGTGACTTTTTAAAGTGACCAGATCCCTAAGGAAACATTTTCATGAAACACGGGCTCTCAGACAAGCCTGGACCAACTATTGGGGAGAGGGAAATGGAAAAGAAAAGGAGAAGAGAGAAAAAAGCCATAACCTGTTCTCTGGTAGTGACGTTACCTAGGACTGTTCTGGTGCTTTCCCTTAGTGAAAATCTAACCACTTTATATATATATAAAAAGAAAAAACAAACCGAAACATACCACCATCCCTATTATAAAGATGGGGAAATGAGGCAGAAAAAGATGAAAGGACTTTGGCCTATTTATCCCACCAGGAAAACATCATCCAGGTCAGCCAAGTCCCAGTCTTTATGCTTTAGTCCTTAGGCCATGGCTTTCAAACTACCTGGCACCTGTGTAAATAGGGAGGCAGGTGCAAAGCCCCGGCGTGCTGAGCCATGGAGAGCAGCCTGCTGTAGTAGCCATCCGTCAGGAAGACATCTATGGTAAGAGATGTCGTTGGAGGGTAGTCAAGCAATGTAAGTGTATTCTTCCTTAACTCTGCTGCCTGCCCCAGACAGTATGGCTTGTGTCCTCCCAGAGGAGAAGGCATTGCTCTTGCAGTGTGAAAGCATGTAGTCAGCATGGGAGATTTCATGCTCTGTCTCTTGAAATCCAATATGAAGCAGTTGCCTTCTCTCCTTCTCTCCACAGGCTCATTACACAGCTCCGTGTGTGGCCTCCCCCCATAATTAACCTGAGGGGGTTACTTTCCTTTTCTAATTTGTAGGAAGTGGCTCATGACATCTGTTGTAGCCCTGAGGCTCCTTCCTGCAAACCTTTAGCTGTTTTTCATTGAAAGAAAAGGCAACACAAAGAAGTGTAACAATTAACCAACTTGAGTCCTGGCTTTGAAAATAGTATCTTCCAATTGCTCAATAAAAACCTACTGAGAGCAGAAGAGGGTGAATATAGCTTTTTAAAGGGAACCATTGACTCAAACCTCATGACCAAATACCTTCATTTCTCCTCTTACTAAGACTTCAGGGAAAAACAACAATAAAAAACAACCAACCCAGGAAGAGTTTTAATGTGTTTTGCTTTATTTATTCTGTTTGTTTCATGGTGCAAAGTTATAGTAGTGCTCTTCCCATCTCACCCCTTCTCCTTTGCAGATTTGCACTTACCTATTGCATCTTACCTTAACTGAGACTTGGTACTGTTGGGGAGCTCTCCTCTAAAAACCACTATAGAGTTTGATCCTAAAACTTAAGCCTTTTGGAAGCAAGGAACATCTTTTCTTGACTTGAAAAGTGAAAGGGATCATTTGGATTCTCTTATCATAAATAGGCTTTTCAGTTTTTCCTTTGTACTTTGGAGTTAGGTGGTGTTTTGGCAAGGAAGAAGCCCAACAGAGACGGAAAGGTGCACCAACGTGTTCTATGGGAGGGAAATCACTGGGGCGGGTGGGAAGCTGGTTCTCACCAGACTATCTAGAGGTGACACTCTCCCAGTCTCACTTCTTGGAGCTCTTTATTATTAAAAAGTCAGTATTCCTCAGGCCAGAAGGAGAGGAAAGCTGTAGAGGTGCATCTGGGTGTGCAGCAGGGCTGTGTGAAAATACGTAAGTCTTGTTCTCACTGATTTATTACAGGGCTTGAACTGAGATTTTCGTGATCTAGGCTGTGGCTGTTCTGGGAAACATAAATTTCCATCCTGAACATAAAAAGTTTTTACAGTATATCAATTTTGATATACTTTCATCCCAAATTTGCACTTTTCTTCAAATTGGCATCTTCTGACTGAAGTGCAGGCAGCTGGAAAGCGGTTGTGCTGTAATCTCATCTGACCTCTTGCATAATGCACTTCACAAAATCTCACATGGTAATTTCTGCGTCGTTTCTGTTGGGCACAGAACGTAAGTTGTACATAGATAAAAAACCTTTTAGAAAGCTGTCTACTCTGTGTTTGCAGCAGGCAGTTGTAGCATGAGTCGGGCAGCTTGACCTCTGCCAAGGCTTGCGATACCTTAACAGCAGTTGTGTATGTGTGTACTGCGGTAACAGCAACTGAATGAAAAGGTCTTTGAAGTTCCTGGCTGGCTGAGGAGCAAAAGTCCCTTCATCTCTCAGCACTAGTCATACTTGCCAGGCCATCCAGCGCTACTGAAAATCCCCCTCGCTGTTCCTGATTGTGAACGTAATGAAGATGACTGAGAATCAGTGCTGTTTGCCTCCTGCTCTATGCGAACAGTGAAAGTAGCCTGGTTAGTCCCGCTGAGATTCATACCCGTGTAAAGGCTTTTTAGGTTTGTGATGATTATTGGGGTCTTTTACGGGAAAGGAATCCCTTCCTTCATGAACTGAACTGCTGTCATGTGAGGGCTTGCAGATGACTAATGCCTGAAACTTTGAGTTTCGTGGAGCACCGTGTGCCAGCTTAGTCAAATTATGGCCCTTCCTCGGGAACAGTTTCACATCCAAGAACAGGGACTCTGCAGAGCAGAGCGCAATGTCTCTTGCAAAATCCAAAGACCGGTGTGATGAACCCAGGGCTAAAATCCTGTGGTCTCATGCCTGTTGGCTGAATGGGGTGAACTGTGTCCTGCCAGATCCAGGCCATCAGATTGTCCTCTTGGGAACAGACCTGTGCCCCTGCCCCGCTCTCTGTGCCTTGGTGTAATAGCAGCAATGTCACCACGTGGCCCTTGGCTCGCTGTGAATAAGGGCTGTTGCTGTACCTAGAGTACAGTACATAGCAAGAAGAAACATTTCTCCGCACAACTCTGCGCAATTACAAGGGCCCTTTTGGTTTTAACACTATATATTTGAGAGGTCTGCTACTTGGCAAAGAGCTGAATAGCCCCATCTGTACAAAAGAGAAACATATTTGGCAGAAAATATATGTCTCTTAATAAATAACAAGGTATATGTGAATACTGTGTAGGGGGCTATGGCAGGACCAGGCTGTGTGGCCGCAGAGTTCAGGGCTCTGTTCAAAGAGAAGGGGGGCTTTTGTGTGGCATGGTGATACAGGGGTGTTACAAAACGTATAAGGTCCCTGTTAAAAGTTGTTGGGCATGGGGGTTGCTGAGCTGATTCTTCTGGAGAATGGTAGTAATGCACACATCACTTGGAGCCATGGGAGCCTGGGCTCTACAGATGTGTGTGAAAAGGCTCAGAGAGGAAGATGAATCCCTGCCATATCCCTCAGCACATGTCATACTTTGCTTTGTAAATACCAGAAAATTGTTTTGCGAGTTCCTCCAGAAGTGCCACTTGCTTATGTTTTGGGAGGAGAGGAAACGGTAGGGATGGGCGGGTCAGGAGACAGTAAAAAGTACAGTTGACACATTGTCTGCAAGTGACCTGTGACAGCTTTAGCCACTAAAGCCCTGACCTGCCCTAGTGCCCATTTGTTGATCTCAAATTCGCACTGCAGTGGCTGTGTCAGTATAGTTGGCCTCTTGCTAGAGGAGCTGTATTGGGGGCCTGCCTAGGAATTCCTGAAAAACATTGGTCAAGCCTTGGTGTGTCCCTAATAGAAAATGCTCCTTACAGAGCTTGCCCTTACTGACTAAGCGTTAGTTATCACACTGACATTGCCCATCTCGTTCAATCTCAGGTTACTGTACAGGCACTAGAATAACCTCATGATGCTGCGGTGAGACAGAGGTTTAGATTTAGACCTTCTTCATAGGGAAGATGTAACAATAAGAAGTTTGGGCCCAAGCCTTCAAACTCACATGTTTAATGATAGATGCTTAAATCCGCCTAGGCACCTAAATGTGTTGCTTTGTCCTGATCCATGGAAGCTGTTAAGCACTTGTAATTTTATTAATTTAATGTGCAGTTTAACAGGCATCCCCTGCTACTTGCTGAGGACCCTCACCTCCACAGAAGGGACGGAGGCTCAAAATTGTTACAGAAAACCTCTGTTTTCATCCTAGTCAAGTCCGGCAGCAGATGATAAAGATGTAATGTTGCCCTTCCCAGAACCATGAGTCAGTCTCCAACACTGAAGAGCATATTGTAAGGTTATTTTAAAATTCCCATTTGGGCACTTGTTAATTCTTTTCTGGCTGAAGGTTCAAATTCTTAAGCTTTCCACAAGCTTGTCACCACAGCAACTAAAAAATTCCTTAAGGTTCATCCTTTTGTGTTATCCCATGACTCCAGAAGCTGGGACATCATGAAAACATACTAAATATAGTTAACTCAGGATGAAAAGAGCACAATTGGCATCTTGGAGAGTTTTACATAAGCTCTAACATTTAGAAGCCTTGATCTGCTCTGAGAAACGATGGGCTACAAGTAGCACCTTCTTGTTAAGTTGACTTTTTTCAGGAATTTCGTAAAGTCAGCACAGCCGAGGGAGAGTGAGGTTGCTTCTCAACCGCCTTGTGCCTCGTCAACAATAAAAGCACGTAAGCATTGATTGCAGATTTTTCTTTAATTGGGTAAGATGGTTTGGAGAGAACCAGCTGTTATTGTCCTCCCCAGAGCAGCTTTTGGGCTGACATAACCCAGCAGCAGGGAAAGTGGGTAGACATGGGAGGGAGGTGGTAAGGGAGAGCAGGCATCGGGTCTCATGCCTTCCCAAACCAAATTACACGTCTGTCACTATCAGGTCTTGGAGCGGACGGCTCAGAAGGCAGTTGACATAGGTTAAGCGCTACAAGAGCAGCAGAAGTACCGTGGCAGTGCACGTCACAGCGGGGATGCTGTGACAGCTGCCCTGTTTGCGTGAGTTCAACCAAGTGTCATCGTGGGGGCTGTTTCCTTGCTCCTTGTTGCACTTATATCACACCCCTCAAGGCTCATTGGTGGTAGTGAATGGACATTTAGCATCCTGAAACCAAAGTGTGGCTGTGCAATAACCACAGAGCTTGGCCCTGGCTAAGCCCTCGGTGGTTGGTAATAAAATTCAGGGAATTCCAGACACAAGTGCTTCTTCATCTCCCTCTGCTTTTATCTGAATGACCAAAGTAATTTGTGCAGAGGAATGGAAGATCTTGAAGGCCATGGCAGATAGCTTGCTGCACAGGGTGGCCTCCCAGATGCTTGCAGAGAGTAGATCGCTTTGCAGGAGTTTCACTTCTCCTGGCAGGGTATTGAGAGATAGGGGCATACCAGAAGGAAGGCGTGCCATTACTGATGTGTTCGTCTGTCACTGCAAGCGAGTGAAATGATAAGGTGCATCTGGCAGAAGGTCTTGGTGCGTTTCTTCGTTGCTTGCTGACATGGTGAGGTAGTGTGCTGCCCTGCGTTACTGCTCGTTGGCTCTGTGCGTAAAAGAATTCAATTTGTTTAATCTTTCATTGACATTGCCATGTAGGGGAAGGAGCTGCTTTTGCTTTTTAAAGTCCAGTGTGCATGAAATCGTATGTATTCTGTGTTTAAGAAGAGTAGCTAGTGGCTCTGCCAAGACACAGCTGCAGAAGCACCATGGAATAACATAACACCCGTGAACTGCTGTGAGACATGGAAGTTTAGGATGCTTCTATATGACCATTGGGTCTAGCTGAGAATTTTTGGAGGTAACATTTGTGGGGTGCAAGATGCTAGCTAGCTCATCATAACTGAAATTTTGAGGAAAGGATTGATTTTGGTAGTTTGTCAGGTTCATTTAAAAAACCCCAACACACTGCTATTATCTTCCGTTTCACAACTGTGCCTGGGGGACTTTATCTTGGATCAGGACAGGCTAATTGTTGAACAAATAAAGAACGGGAGGAATAAAATCGTCTCTCACCCAGGGAGGTTGTGATTGCAGTTTACTTTCTTCAAATGAAAAGCAACATTTTCTGATTTGGAATAGTTTGGGTTTGATTTGCGATTTAGGTTACTTTTTACCAAAAAGCTTGAAAAGATTAAAAACTAATAGCAACTGCCAGGATTGAAATGAAACACTCCCAAATTGCTGATATAACATCTGACCAGATAGGATACTTTTCTTTATTATTTGTTACCCTTCTTTGGAATAGAATTTTCCTTTAGAAATTTCAGAAAAATCTCCGGGGACAGGAAAACCATTTCCCCGTTGCTTTCCTTGCGGCTGCTGCAATTAGGCTATTGTTAAGAGGGGGGTGTCAGGGTGTGGAAGTTTTTCCCAGTGTTTTTTCTGACCCCACTGTAAGCAGAGTTAGATGATCCAATACTAAAAACAGCTGAGTCCAGTCTTGCATTAGAGCACTGCTGTTGCTGCTACTGGCTGAACAGCACTTTTTTTTGAATTATGGGGCCAGTTTTTGCAGTGTAGACAAGGCCGTAATTATTCTCTGAGTGTGGGGCGGGTGATGTCATGCTGTTGGAGAAAGTAGGCTTTGCATGTGGTGAAACAGCCATGTATTTCAAGATACAGAGAGAGCCCTCGTGGCTGTGGAAAAGCATTGTAAGTTGCATTAATACAATGCTGTCCCAATTCTACTTTCATGAGATATGTGGCAATACACACACAGGCGTTTTTTGTATGTGGGGTGACAGCATGTTCTGATCTGCAGAGCCGTGTGATAAAATGCATGTAGGTTGTGCGTGCACACACGTGTGTGCTTGTGTGCCGTTCATGTGTGCACGTGTATATACATATGCAGATGAACCAATTATAAGCTGCTAAGTTCTACAAAAATCTTTATTTTTGACTTAGAAATATAGATTTAAAATAATTTTTAATGGTCTCAGTCATTTGCTGCATTATTTAAACATCCTCTTTCCCCTTGGCCCTTTCCCCCTTGCCTCCATTCCCAACAACAGTCACCATTTTTTTCGATAGCAGGGATAGCTTGCTGGGCATTCCCAGTGTCAGAGGAGTCTAGTGGGGGATTAGCAGGAGCACTCAGGCTCTGCAGGCAGTGGCAGTGCTGTTGCTGCATGGGTGTATCAGCAAAGGTGTATCGGCACCGGCAACAGCCAGAGCACAGTGGACCTAAAGATACTGGGAGGGTGAGAGAAAGGATGTTCTCTCTGCCAGGCGTGATTTTTTTACCTTGGACACCAGCCAGAGGTCCTCCAAGGCACACATTTTGGTTGCTAATCTGTGCAGAAGCCCTCACCACCATGCCTTCGCAGGTGTCTGTCTCACTCCTCAGTTTAAAGCTCACGGATGCATGATTTTCCGGGCTATGCACAGCCCTGCACTGCAGTTCGAAGGCTGGCGTTGCAAACGTTCACCATCCACAAGGTTTTGAAGCTGGGTGTGTTTAACGTCCCAGGCTTGCAGGATGACACAGGCTTACTCACTATGAACGTGTTCACACAGGAACAGTCACTTCTGTATGAAATACTGAGTCCCGTGGGTTCTGTGGGCTGCTTCGCCTTAAGGTTGCTGCATAGAGTTTATTCCAGCTCAGTCTGCTGTCCATTAGTCCAATCTGGTTCTTGCTCAGCAGTGGAATTAGAGGTTTTCTTGTTCCAAAACAGCAGCCGAGCTGGTGGCCTCAGTCCAATGCACCTCCCAGACCACCCCACTGGAGTTGGCACAATAGGCACCTACTCTCCTTACCCGTTTAGCCGTGATATATCCTACAGCCTTCCTCTGTACTGCCGAATGGGTCTGGAGCTCTGCTCTCCTGCACGTCATGGGAACCTGAGCCAGACAGGGCTGACCTCTCTGCATCCTCCTCCCCCTCCGTCGTATCTGAGGATAGGTTCCCCGTCACGGCAGAGAAATGCACAATCTCAGTATAGGTGCGCTTTCTTCCCTTGCTGTCAGTGATATGAGTTCTGTGAGTACTGAAAACCCCCTAAAATACGTATAAATAAGAGAGTAGGCTTAGCACTTGGCAGTATGTAGAGCCACTGGAAGTTTTCTCCTTTACACAGCATGCAATTTCTTCCTTCCTATTNTAGAGACATGGTTTAGTGGCAGACCTGGTAGAGTAGGGTCAATGGTTGGACTAGATGATCTTAAAGGTCTTTTCCAACCTAAATGATTCTATGATTCTAAGACTTTTTCTATTTTTCTGTTTTCCTTTTGCTCTTTCCCGTTCCCTTCTCCTCCAGAAAAAAGGAGTGCCCTACATGGAGGCTGCAGGGCCACAGAGTCAGCCCCTTCCTCCTGCTGGTACATGATTATCTGCCTGAGGGGTTTAATTTAAATCACAGAGGATTAGGTGTGTGAGCAATTGCTTATTGGTGAAAGGAAGGTTCATAGTCCAGTCCTGGAAGGGGGAAAGAAAAAAAAAAAGGCAGCTTCACATTATTTTAAAAGTTACTCTAAAGAAATCCCTTTCACTTGTGTAATGATTTCTTCTCCTGGGACATCTCTACAATAGCTATCCTCTTCCTTTAAGTGGTTACATATTGTGTATGTGATATCCTGACAGAAGAACCTAGATTGCTCTACTTAGGCTAAATGAACTGAAAAAACAGAAAGTAGCTTTATAAGATTAGTGCTTTCTGCTAATTGTTCTGCAGAAAGGCTTTTGCTAGCTCTAGTCTTTGGGCCAGGTAAAAAGCTCTCACTGCACAGTTGTATTTCTTTCAGATTTCTGTACTGGGGGGATGTTTGCAGTAATAATGTCAGGACTGCTTCTCTTCTCACATGTGTCTGTGAATCAGAAGAAGAACCACTGACATTTTTAGAGGAGAGCAGGTGTAAATCATGCAGGGAAAAAAACCCATTATTTAAATGTGGCATTTTGCATTGACTGGACTTATGGACATGGTTGCATAAGCACATCCACAGGCTGAACTCTTCATGCTGAGATAGTCCCAGACCTTACTGTAACCCCTGGAGTTGCCACTGACATTTGGTGCATCCCTGTGTGACTGCATGTCATGTCGCCGTGTCCCTAGCGTCTTAAATAATGGATTTCCCCTGTTTCATCATGATCTGCCATGCTGCTGCTCCACAAATCAGCAGTTTCCTTTTCCTTCTTCCACGAAAGCTTCTCACTGGAAATTTTTAGTAACATTAACATTATTAACATAATATTTGAAAACCCCAAGGCTTGCTGAGCTTCTCATGCATGGCCATGGTTTCACCGGAGGGAGCATGTTCTGGAGAGGCAAAGCATCACCTGGTCATCACTGTAGAGCACTGAGGGTCAAAACTGAATTCCTGATGCTGCTGCCACAGACTCGCAGGGCAGCCTTAGGCAAGTCTCTCTCTCTCCATACTGGGCTGCATTACATTTGCAATGCAGCTAATGTGAAATGGGGCAGAGATGCCAGCAGGGATCCTGGCAGCAGTCAATGTGATCCCTTGTGTGATGCAGGTGGTCCCAATATTTTCTTCTCTGTGAAGTGTGTGAGACTATCAGTCAAAGCATTTTGAAGCCTTTCATTCATAAAGTATCCTGTGTCACCCTTACGTTAACAGGCAACTATGCAAAGTATTACTAGTCCTGATTCTTGTATTCCTGAAGGGAATAGTGAACAAGAGCATCTTCTAGAGAGTTTCCCAAGCAGGTTATTGTATTCCTGAAGGGAATAGTGAGCAAGAGCATCTTCTAGAGAATTTCCCATGCACAAATGAAGTGGACAGAATGAAACTGTTCGACTTCAAGATGGTGTTATCACTTTCTGCCTTAAATTCTGGTTTTTTTATAGTTCAAACCAGAACTTTTTTATTGTTTTGCCTTAACTTTTTTATTTAAAACACTGAAGTACTATACCTCCTCTCTGTTGGATGTGCTCCAGTCTAAACAATCTCCATTCTGCTTGCCTAAATTCCCTTCTATAGTTTCAGCTGAATGTGAAATTCTTTTCTGCTCCTCTGTCTAAACTGCCGTGTGCCATTCCTCAGGACTGCCGGACAGCTCGTGTGTTCCTCCTTGGAAGTGGCAGCATCTCGGTAGTGTGTGAAGCGAGGTCTGTGTAATCCTTCAAGATCTTTCAGGATAAAAAGCTACTCTATAAATACTATATCATTTTCATTGTCAGTCTGGATTCAGGAGTGAAATGATCCCTCTTAGTTAAAGCGGGATGAAGTGTCTATTTTCATATTTGTTTAATTGAACCACTCGGCGTGTCTGATAGTAATGGCTTTATTTGAAGCATGTGGTTCTTATGAGCTGTTAAGATACCAATAGCATTTGGATTAGTCTTTCTGCCAAGAAGGCCAGGTCAATTCTTCAGGAAAATAAAAAAACTAAGGCAAACTTTATTTTAACAGTGTCTTGAGTTTCACTTTAGGTTCCATAAATATTTGTCAGTGTTCCTTTTGTAAGACCCATGCGAGCCCTTGGCAAGACATGAGGTGTATGTCCAGAACATGGAATATAAATAAATTCCCCAAACCATGCTGGAGAATTGGAGGTAACTTTAGCCCATGCAAGGGACCTGAAGCCAAGCGAAGGGTTGATTGTGGTTCTTGAATTACTATTTGTATAGAGGAGAGGGGATGGGGGAAACACAGAGAGAGAGGAAAATATAAACATTAGTAGAAGGTATGTGGGAGCCCACACCATCCTGTGTGGAAAGGTGAAGGTCATTTACCAAGGCAATGACAGAAATGTGACTTCTGCTTGGATTCCAGTTGCTGTCTGCTCCTAATGCTTCCAGAAAAGTTAACAGTATTTTCTCATGCCCTAGAGGATAAGGGAGGAAATTTCACATTCTTGATGAGGACTGGTAATGCCATCTACTTCAGAGGATCAGGCCAAAAAAGCTCTGTGGAGCCGTCCTATGTGCCCCCCTCCTCCAATTTCCTCTGAATACCTTTGATATTCCTGAGAACTTGGTTTACTTCTGTGGTTTTCAGAGCTATATCTAAGAAAAAAAAAAAAAGCCCATGATGATTTCAAAGACTTGCCTATAGTTAAGTACTTAACCAGAGGTTTAGGGTGCAGGGCTTTTGATTTAAGAGCAAGCCCTGTTCTGTGCAGTTGATGGGGGAAATAGCTGAAATTTTATCCTATCCCTGACCACAGATTGAGATTACCAAAGCAGTACAAAAGCAGGGAGTCAGAATGAAGGAGGTGTATTGAAGGAAGCAGGACCTTGGCTTCTAGCAATGTGCTCTGGTTGCTGGATCAACTCCAATAAAAATTTAAATTCAGACGAGCTGAATGCCTTATTTGTCTGGTTAAGGGGGAGGAAGGTGGGGATGGGTGAAGTTTTTCCTCTACCTCTGAATGTTAAAACAGTGGTAGTAGGATGTGAAAAGTACATATTCCTGAAGAATGTACTATTGTAATATCAGATAGTTAGCAACTGGGTTTTTTTTCTTCTTTACGTGCATAAATTGAAAAATTACAAAACATGATTAAATAGAGATATGAGAGGCGATTGCTGGAGAATAACCATTTTATAGTGAGATGAGAGCCTACCTGTCCATAGATTTAGAGTTTCCTACAAAATGCTGGACAACTTTGATCTCCCTTTAAATTAACGGGTATTGAGTGCTGCCCACACTTCACAAGATCAGACAGTCTCTTTGCATGCAGAATTCCCAGCAGTGATCAATGATCTCCATGCCAGTCCTCAGTTGTCTGCAAGTACTAAAAGAAAAATATAAAAGAACCATTAACCCCATGTTTTCTGCTGTCACAGATAGCTGTCTGGGGCCATGTAGTGGTTTATACTCTCTGGCTTTCTGTTCCTGCCACACTGTACCTACATATGGTTTTGGAAACAGTAACTGAGGTTTGCTAGCAGTTCCTTAATCTGGCTACTATGGACGGTTAAGGAAAAAAAAAATAAATCAGGTAACAACCTCCATCTGCAAAACTACTTCTGGTTTTCTGACTGGGTTTCATACACAGTGAGCATAGTCAGATCATTTTTTATTTAAAAATACTCTCGTTTCCTCACCAAAACAGGAAGCATCTTTCCAGGAATGCCTGGGAAAGCGTTTGACTTTTATGTCACTGACATAACTGAAGAAAGTTTTGAACAACTTTAAAGCTAGCAAACGTTTAGCCAAAAAGAAATACTAATTGAACTCTATAGACATTGGAGCTGTCTCTTCCTTCTTTCTAATGTGAGACTGTTTTCTCTGTATGTGTGTGTATCTGTCCATGGCTACATGAACAATTATTGGACCATAAATGATGATTGAAATGCGGAGTGTGTCCCAGCTTGGGAGCTGCTGCCCAGGGTCACATCCTGATCCTGTCCCATATGCAACACAGGTTGCCCTGGTCTGTCCAGGGTACCATACCTTATGCCTATCTTGGATCGCAGTGTACACAAATTAAGGGAGATCAAGGCATCTAGAGTGTTGTAAACTCATCACCTGCCTTTGCTCATTCTTTCTTATTCTTCAGATACTAACATTTTTCTTTCCAGGCATTTCAGTTATCCTTGTTAAAAACTTGCTAAAACAAGCTTTGCAGCCTGTTTCTTAATCCTTTTCCATCGTATAGCTCGTGCCAATGGTACGGTTTGGCAACTTGCTGTTTACCTTTCTGCACAATGTCCGAAGAAGTGCAGGAGGGGCAGAGGCACAGTTAGCCTATGCTGGCAGGGTGTATACAGGCATTTCTCTGCCTGCGGGCCAAGGAGTTGCATTACTTAGGAGACTGCACAGCATTTACAGGAGCTGCTGCTGAGCCCAGGCTCCCAGCTAACGGAGGAGGAGGGGAAGGATGCTCGCTTCATTCCTGTACCGAGGGCTATGGTTTACACAGCTTCATTGTATCGCGCAGGGCTTTCCTGCCCTGCAGCTTGACTTGCTCCGTGACAAATTATTCCTTAATTGCTGGATAGCAGAAGAAAAGCTTTACAGCCCTGAGGTTATTCCTAACAAATCAGGTTACAGAAGCCTTGAAAATTATATTGAGCAGAAAAGAAGCACCATGAGGTTTCCTTGGGTGCTTGGGCTGTGTTAAGCTTGACTAAGGCAATGTGTTAATGAAGCTTGTTAAAATGCAATTATACTTTAATGCTGTGGATGCAGAAATGGGGATAATCAGTGGAGAGGTGCTAGTGAAGCTGTTTTGATTAGGGTGATTTGTGTGTGTCACTGCTGTGCTCAGGGCCTTCACCCCACTGTACAAGGTGTTTGAACACAACAAGAAGGCTGTGCCCAAAGAGCTACCTGGGGATACGAGATGAAGGGTGATGGCAGGAAGATGGAGAGATGGGTGGAGAAAAGCAGAAAGTAAGATGGTGCTGACCATGAGGACCAGCAGAAGTGTAAGGCTTAGCTGCTGACCTGCAATCCTGGGTATCTGGTGCAGGAAAGCTTTAAGGAGGGACGCGTGGGGAGAGAGCTGAGTGCCTCAGCCAGTGCTGATGGGGAGCTGCTCCCACACAAGGCAGGCAGCTTGGCAGAAAACATCTATGATTTTCTTTGAAAAATGTAAAAAGGAAGGAGAGAGCCTGGACCTCTGGTAGAGAAGAAGTGATAGCAGCAGTGGGGAGAGGCCAGGAGCAGCCTTGACAAGTGAAGAAAAGTGGCAGCCGTTTGTTGTGGCAGGGAAAGGGAGAGCTAGATGTGAAGAGAAGTAGATGTGGCCAGAGCAATGCCTGGAAAAAAATGAATATGAATGAGGTAAGAGTGTGTTTCATCAAGGGTGGAGCAGAGGAGTCATGATGAAATATGACGGGAGCCTGGATGCAAGCTGCAAGCGAGTGGATGGACAGGCAAGGCTGGGGCTTATCAATGAGTTGCAGAAAGACTCTGCGGCTCCTGGTCAGAGCTGGGATGTGGAGAGCTAGAGGGAGAGCAAAGTAAAAAATAACACTCAGGCCATAAGCCTGAGCAACAGTCAGGACGGTAGTGGTGTCTGCAGCAATTAAGGAAGGAGATGGGGAGGGGGAGGAAGATTAAGAGCTCTGAGCCTGAGCTGACAGCTCGACATCCATGAGATGTCAGGGAGACAGGCAAGGTTTTCGTCTGGACAGAGAGAGACAGGCCCGGATGATCGGATCAGACAACTGGGGGGACTGATTTATGTGAGAAGATTAAAAGAGCTGCTTGTAAATACATGTATAGCTTGGCTAAGTGACACCTGAGGGGACAATAACTGTCTACAAGTGTATGAAGGGATTGGATACTGGAGCCAGGAAGAGGGGGGAGGGAACAGTTTAGCGGCGTAGATGAGGATTTTGACTACAGGCACTGGAATAAGGCGGAGCAAAGTGAGCTGTATTGCTCGTGTAGGGAAAACATCCCCCTGCAAGACTGGGAAGACCCTAAGTGAGATTTCTTGTTCATTTAAAACAAACCTGCATATCCATCTAGGTACCCATCTGCACCCCCTTCATCACAGGTTGCCTGGCAATCTAATGTTTGTCCTTGCAGCACCCCACAAGAGGGAGATGTCCCTGTGTGCAGTTGTGTGCATTGGTACCCTGTGTGACCCTTGATATCTGACTTGAATCAAGGACCTAAGAAAGTATCTTAACCATTATGTTTTCTTTCCTTTTACTTGTCTCTGTTTTAAAGGGTTGGTCCCCTTGATAGTATGGTGAGGTGGGTGGGAAGGAGATCTAATGGGGGTCCTACAGCCTACAATTTGTCTAGTCTTCTCTACATGTTCTTTATAATTTTTTACTCCTTATAAAGTTTTACTCCTCTGTGAAGCCAAGGGAAGAAGAAGCAGGTATTGCTTTATTGCTCATTCCTACCTGAGCTCCTCCCGTCAGTGCACAAGAGCACATTTGGGAGGGAACCACTGGAACTGGCATGTTCAGATGGGGAGTTAAGATTGAAGCAATTTTGCCCTAAACGCAGCTAGAACTGATCAGTGCCCTAGGTAGCAGTGGGAACAAGGTGCACGTACAGTTGAGCTATGTTGCTGGTTTCTCTCTGGTCACAGCTATAGTAACTGTCAGCTGTGTGGTTTATTTTCTTAAGGCAAATGACAGACTGGTCTAATTCAGACCAAACGGGTCCATTTCTGCTCCAAGAGTGCTATTGTGGTACCCATCCATTAAGGATCTCAAAACATATATGCAGTGCTTTTAAAAAAATGACTCGGTTTCCCAGCTGGTGAAATAGAGACGATCCGAGGTCAGAAAGAAAGCATGTGGGAGATGGAAGAATAGTATATATCATGCACTTTGAATCCCAGCCCTGTGCTGGGCTCCTCCATGGGCTGTTCAGACCAGTGCCTTGTCTCTGCCTATGGCCTTTTCCGGTATTTCAGAAGGAGATGCAGGGCATTTTGCAGGGGGCAGCTCCAGAATGAGCTGTCTGTTGGTAGACTTGTTTTCCTAACACTGGTTACAGACTGCCTCATATTTTGCATGACTTGGGTTTCTGTTTCTTCTGAGCAACCCTGTTTTTTTTTTTTTTTTTCTGGGAAACTTTAACATAAGCACCAAGAAAAGTAAAAGAAATCAGAAAACCCACCCCAACTTTTGTGATCTTGACTTTCTGATGAAGGTTCTGCTCTGATACCAGATGGGGGTTATATCTTCAGCAAAAACTTTTAAAGAGCCCTACTTCCAAAGATAGCCTCTCTCTGAGTGCCCTTCCTGTACCTGTTCATGTCTGGCTGGTATTTAGGTTGGTGTCCTAAGGAGGTAAGATCCATGTGGCAACTTTTTTTGAGGGTTGTTCTATCTCCATTCTTTCCAATAGTTTTCAAGCCTACTAGCCAATTTCAGACATATCAGTTTGAGGAGTGATGTTGCAGATAGTAAGTTATTACAAACTTTGTGAAAATGGGAAGCCATGTAGATGGGAGTGATTGTTACAGTGCTTCTACCACCATGCTTGAGGCAAAGGCCATTGCATGGCATCAGCCTTTTCTAAATATTAAAGAGGTGAATGCACCAGCAACAAACAAGCAAATAAATAAATGAAAGTGTCAACAGGTTCTTGTCCCTTAGTAGGCACTGGGAAATTCAGCCTCAAAATCCAGCCAGGCCATTGGAAACTAAGGGTTGTTAGTCCTGCTGCATTTTTGGTAACTGCAAAACCATCTCTGGCTGGGAGTCCCCAGCAGCAGGTGTGGAAGACAGACTATGTATGGTGAATAAATGGCCTGCCATTGCAAACTGCTGCTTCCCCAGAGTGGGGTTGTACAGGCATCAATGGGAGACTGCAGGAAGATGTGAATTGCTGATGGCTATTGGACTGCTTTCTGTGTGTGAGGTGCACAGGGTGTCATCCCTTACCAATGCCAAACCAAGTAACCTAGTCTCACTGTGCATTTGCAATAAAAACAGGTGGGACCCAAATAATACAGAACCAAAATCATCTTTTGTGGCTTTTCTTGCAGATTTTAGCTGCGTTTTAGTGGTGTAGCACTTCATCAGAGACCATAAGTCTACTTCTTTTTTCCTGCGAGGGGTTAATTTTTGACCTCAGCAGTCACAGTTAAAAGCAGAGCTCCCTGCTCTGACTTTCACTTCTGTTTCAGCAGGACCAAAATCTGTGGGGTCCTTCTGAATATTTCTCTCCTCACCCCATATTGCCGAAAATGAGCCTGACGTGTTGACAGACAGGAGCACACTCAGTGTGTAGGAATCCAACATAAACAGACTTGCTGGTTGTGTACTTGGACATGTTAAACGAGGTCTCTGCTTTGATCTTCCCTGCACTATCCTAAAGCCCAGCAAGCAAAGGCTAAGTAAACAGACCTTTGATTTCAGGGCTGTTTGGAGCAGAGGTCTTGTAAAACTTATATCAATGGCAGAGCTGAACTACTGAAGTCCCTCTTGGATTGTAGGTGCTGCAAGACTGGCAGCATGGTTTTATTGACCCTAACGTCCCTCTTTCCCCCCCCTTCCCATAATGACAAACATCTGGGGATATGAGCCAGCTTCCTGTTGATTGTAGCGTACCGGTTTCTCTAGGAGAGACACCTGCTTATAGTCTCCTCTATGGTCAATGGAGCATAAGCTGTATTAGATCCCACAGCCAGTGCAGCTTTTTGTTAATGCATGTCATAAAGATGCTTAAATAAATCACATGGGACACATCTGTGGGAAACACTCACATTACTAATCCTGCGTGTTCAACACTCCTGGGTCAAACCCCAGAAAACCAGTACTCTGGCTAAATAGCACGAATGTTACAACAAATTGGGTTTTATTTATTTGCTTCCTGTTTTTAGAGTATTTAGTGATTCCCCACAATCACAAAGGTCACAAATTTCCTTTCATGTTCAAATAAACAAGAGATTCTCCTTCAGGATTATGCCCTCAGAAAAGAAACATTAAGAAACAGGCATCTAATATCACAAGGTTTAAAAAATAAAATTGTGAATGCTGGCAAATTCTACTCAATGGTTGAAACACAGGAGTTAGATTGGCCTCTGCTTTCTTTTAGCTTAATATTTTTCTCTATTTTCTGGTGGGTTACATAAAGGAGGCTTTGGCTTCCCTTCTACCCACTGCAGAAAAGTGTTGGAGCGGGTCCAGAGGAGGGCCACAAAGATGATCAGAGGGTTAGAGCACCTCTGCTATGAGAACAGGCTGAGAGAGTTGGGGTTGTTCAGCCTGGAGAAGAGAAGGCTCCAGGGAGACCTTGTAGCAGCCTTCCAGTATCTGAAAGGTGCCTACAAGAAAGCTGGGGAGGGACTGTTTATCAGGGAGCATAGTGATAGGACGAGGGGTTAATGGTTTTAACCTGGAAGAGGGAAGATTTAGATTAGATCTCAGGAAGAAATTTTCACTGTGAGGGTGGTGAGGCACTGGAGCAGGTTGCCCAGGAAAGTTGTGGAAGCCCCATCCCTGGAAGTGTTCAAGGCCAGGTTGGACCTTTGAGCAACCAGGTCTAGTGGGAGGTGCCCTTGCCTATGGCAAGGGGGTTGGAACTAGATGATCTTTAAGGTCCCTTCCAACCTAAACCATTCTATGATTCTATATAGGAGTGAGATCCTGCCAAGATATTCTATTTTTTAAAGTGTTATCAATTTTCCATTTTTTCCAAAACTAAGAACTACTGTTCTTAGCAATGATGGAGCCCAGGCTGTTCCTGGTGGGCCAGGGCTGTGGTCCCTACTGCTGGGCCATTTCAGCCCAAAGCTTGATTGAGCTCAGGACCAGAAGTGGGAACATTTTGCTCAGCCCTACCAATGATTATTGCTTCTTATCAAGATAAATACCAAATGACAAATTCATTGGCCATCCGCTGCATGCCAACACTGCTCTTGCTGTACCTTCTGGAGATAAAGGTGAGATTGTTGGCTGAGTCTGAGCTCCTGCCAGCAAAATCTGAGCCTAAGTGCATCTAGTCTCTCGTGTCTTTTGCCCTTGCACTTTTATAGTGTGGCCTTAAATGATGGCCTTTCTTATGCTGCCTTTTCTGCCTTAGTCACCAGCTGATCCTTTACTGTATGTAAATGCCCTGGTTCTCCCTTCAGAAGTGAATTTGTCTTTTGTCAAATAGTCAAATCCAGTATTAGATATAAAGCGTTTTTAACAGCACTTTATTTGTTGGTATTTGATGGCAGTTCTTTGATCCCTGAAGGGGTGTGCAGCGCTGTTTGTGATATATAGCAAATTGATTTTACACATTTCCATCTTTTATCAATGAGTCTTCCAATGGGATTTCACTGTAATCAGATTGGAAATTACCATGGCACAGCCGTTGGGAAGGGAGTGGAATTTACATGCAATAAAGATTAGGGGATTAGCAACTGATTAGGAAAGTGCTGATTTATCCAGCCACAGGTACAGCAAGGGGTCTTGTGTGTCTGCTTTTTTCTGACCTTGGGTTTTGACCTCTTGACTCCTCGCTTAGAAATGCCAGCGTGCAGCACAGAAGTGATTTCTGATGTGGCTTCTCTCAAGAACAAGTTCAAGTCATTACAATGGTAAAACCTCCTATTTCTGTGAACAGAGAAGCTCAGAAATCTTTATGGAAGTGGACACTTTGCTCTGATGTGCATCGGCGGCCAGGACAGGCGGAGCAGACAGACTGTGGCAATGCTTTAATCTGCAGTCAGGAATTCCTGCTGACAGCTGATGCGATGTGCGTTGTGTTCGTACGCGCACGCGTGTGTTGAGGGATAAAGCAGCTATGTAATCACACAGCGAGACAATATTTCTCTACGCACAGCTTTTCCTAGATAGCTGTTGTGCTCTCCAGGCTTTTCCCCCCATGCACGCTTGCAGAAGGGTAGCTGGGACTGTACGTTACCAGACTGTGAGGTAACAGGAGTGCACATTAATTGATATTCCAGTGTAGCTCTATCTACCTGATGGCTATGACGTTACATACCAGTGCGCAGCCCGCCAGTGGAACGACGTCATTTGAAATTGCAGAGCAATCGATGTCAGCAAACCTCCTGTATGCTCTGTAGCTGCTCAAGTTTAGGCAGCTCAAATAAAGCAACCGCACTGACAGTCACAGGGGGTTGGTAGTTTGCTTGTGTATCAGATAATAATTAGCACCATCTTTCTACTCATGCAGATTTATAGAGATAAAAGGCAGGCAAGATGGGATCTTGAGCAAAGGAGAAATATTTCCAAATCCTTTGGATAGTTTGGGGAATTTAAATGGATTTATATTTTAAATATTTTAGTGTTTCAGTTTAGGCAGAATATATCCACTGTTAGTTGGTAATACCATTCATCCTGAGACATGCCATACTGGTGTTCAATAGAGGTATAGGAAAAATACCTTCTTCCAGATGAAGTGAAGCAGCTTTTGAGCAGCAAGGAGTGCAGCAGAACTTCAGACATACCAGATGAAATGTACTGATTTTTATCTGGACTTAGAAGCTGAACGGTCCCGAGACTGTCCAGAAAAGCACCTGGCAATCCTAGGCACAAACCACGGCGGTGCGATCAGATATAGTAAGTGTAACAGAATGAGTCTTTACTATGTCCTGCTAGGAAAAGTAATAAAGACCACTTAAAAGTACACTAACCCTGTTGTTGTGAGCAAGCCAGCATGGAGAAAAGGAGGAGCAGAGGAAGTGGATCTGTTTGAAGCTCTCCGAGTTGCAGGCAGGCTGCAGAAATCTGGACTAGCCTCTGTCCAAGGCACCAGCTTGAGCCCTCAGACTGTGCCAGTGATAACTTGAGTTTTCACAGCCAGAAGGTCACTTGAGCATGGACTTGTGCAGGCATCATCGTGTGTTTTGACAGTGTGCTGTGGCATCAGACTAGGGTCAATCCATTTGAAGAAAATACTACCTGCTTTCCTTTGGGTATGGCCTGGGGCTGAGGCTGTTTCCTATATGAGATCTGACAATATAATATTCTGCAGGTATGAAGGTTACATGCATTAAGAAGTCCTGGCTCCTTGAGTGCTTTTACATCAGGTAGCGTGTGCTTCAGTGTCTGGAGAGCAGGAACCAGATGTGAATGCTGTAAGACTTCAGTGATGGTTTCCCTGTTTTCATACGCAGGCGAGTTGGCGTCTCTTGAAATTAGATGAAAGTTTTCACTGAACCAACCTTGTAAACACTTTTTTAAAAAATGCATTTAAGTATTTTCCCCTCCTGGAAGAGATGTACAGGTGTGTCTAAGTTAGCTTGTAGAATGACACAACAGGAACCAATCTTGAAATAAGTGAAATATTTAGTGATGAGGAGATGATGTTCACACTATAGGCATTTTTGGAGTTTATTCTGGATTAGCTCCAGTCTGGTCATGTAGACAGAGCACTTGTTAATGGAAATCCAAGAGCACAGCTTCTACTTTTGTTTTACTGGGGACCCAGCTAGAATTGCTGGCTGCGTCTGCATTAGCAGGTGGTGAGGATTGGTAGGATTGGATCTGTAAAGCAAAGCATTTGGTGCTGGGGACCTGACCCATGCATTTCAGAGGGGTGTTTCACTTCAGAACAGCCCTAGTCTGGTCCTATGAACTAAATGCCCATCCAAACTGGAGCACGCCTTGCAGCTCAGTTTCATGTAAAAGCAGCTCGGTTCACGTGCACCAAAACTGTTTCATGATATGAACCAAAGTATAATTGGTGGGGATGATCAAAAAATTCACTTTAAAGCACATCCCTGGTCCAAACTAAAACACTGATGTAGGCACATGTAAGGTAGACCCTTATGATGACAGTTTAATTTGGAGAGAGCTGGATAGAGCACTTCCATCACACCTACCATGAACTGGAGGTTTTGGTAGGACAACAGTGAATAGTTTCAGGCAGAATTTTAAAATGCTGCTGTCTTAGAAGGTGGAAAGTCAGCTCTGCTTTGCATTTTCTTTTGGAGCAGGATGAGTTGGTTTTTTTTTTAATTTTTCTTCTGAAGCAAGTATATATATATGGGGCTTTTTTTTGCCCTTGTGATTTTTTAAAAAATATGTTTTAATTTATTCCTGTCCCAAATAAAAACTGTTTTCAAATTTTAGGGCTACAGCAATCCATTAAAAAATATTACCATTGCTTAATCACTATAATTTTAAAATCCCAACTTTTTTGTATGTGTTTCATTTTAATTTGCCAAAATTATGACACAAAAGATTTCTTAAACTGAAAAAGGGAATATTGAAAGAGAACACTGGACAAAAGTCTTGGTTTTTGACAAAAATGTCATTTTCTGATACAAAAACATTTCTGCAAAACACTCCATACCAAGTCTGCTCTGCAGCCATTCAGTTAGAAGTGCTTTCTGTTCTAGAGAAGCCTCCGAAAATATCTTCAGTTCTTAAATACCACAGTGTTTATCTCTTTGTGGTCACCAACAAACAGTTGTTACCACGTTTTTGTGGTGACTGAACTTAGAAGCCCCTAGTGACAAGGGCAGAACAAAGAGAGGACTGAGAGCAGCCTCGCCATGTAGGGCACTGCCACTGATTTCCCTACAGCAAAAGGCTTATGGGTATTTTGGCAGCATCTCCTGTTTGAGAATGAATGTTCAAGATGGGTTTTTTTCTGAGTCCTTAACGCCCTAATCACACCTTTTCCATCTTGGATATTGAGAAAGGTCAGTAGGAACCAGCACTGGATGGAAGAGTTTAAAGTCTTCTCCTATTTTATCCCTTAGAGAGAAATTTGTTAAAAAAGATTTTATTTTGAGGAAAACCAAAGTCCTCGATACAAATGAAGAAGGCTCCTATGTTGGTGTATGGCGGAAGACTCACCGCTGTGGACTAGCAGGAAGGCAAACCAACCATTTAACGATCTTCATTCACATCATTCCCGACTACGGCACGGAGTCAGGCATCGTGGTTTCTGTTTCCCTGCAGACATAAACAATGACACTTACAATTTCCTGCTTGTGCAGCTCTCACACAAATGTCTGTGTATAAGGGAAACGGCTAATTACTTATTAAACCTTGTACTGTGCTTAAGCTGGGTTAAACATTGACTACCAAAGTTCAAGGGGAATCTGTGTCACCAAACGTGAACTTGGGCATCCTAGTTCCTAGGAGCTGTTCAAATAAAATGATGAGGTGACAGGATACTGCACGTAGGCAGGAGGGACAAAGAAGGGGACAAAAAAACAGAACAAATTGGCTCAGAAGTAAATGCCTGTCTTTGAAGCCTTGGGTTTTGGAACATTATTGAAACTGGTGGCTCGAAGGGGTTTTGTTACAAAATAAGTGAATTAAACTGAGATTTGCAGAGTGTCTGGTTTGTTTTGCTGAAAGTCTTGGAGATGGTGGGCAATTTGGCTGGGAAATCCACTGGGCTCCTGAAGCAGGATTTGCATGGTTGGAAAGCATTTGGAAGGGCAGAGTACAATAGCATTTATGTTAAAATTGGGGTAGATTAACCCCAGAAGTTAGTTCAGGGTTGCCTGACTGGATTGTTTCCCAGAGATTATGGGAAGCAAACAGATGCCTTATGTTGGCAGGAATGGTCCCAGTGTGACTTGTGGTGGAGATGCTGAGGCTTTGGGTTAGGTTTGGTGAGAGCAGGTTGGGATTATGGGGCAGGATTTTCAGTTGGGTTCTGGATCCTCCTGCCTCCCTCAAATCAGAGGATTTCTAGCTTTCTTCCAGAATTAGGCAGTTTGTCCTTCCTGGAAACAGAAGGCTAAAAAAAAAGCCTTTTAATTTCAAAACCTTGAAAACATGCTTTAATGCCATTTCTTTTGAAAAAACAAATTAGGAATGCCACTATTCAGATGGGCTTGCCTTCTTGCATGGGAATGAAAAAGGTAGATTGTGTGGGTACGTGTGCTGACACACCTTTGTTATACTTATCTCTTCTCTAAAAAAAGCTTTCTGGTTATCTATTGAACTGCATACCTGAATTGCACCATCAGTATAATTTTAGCCTTACAGTAGAAATATTAGTCCTCTCTTTTGGCCCACGCTACGCCCACTGGCAGCACTTAAGAAACAATAAATAATATCTTTTTTTCCACACTAGAAGAGAAACCTTCTAGCATATGAAGTCTGTTTCTTCAAAAGTAATTTGAAGTAATCCTAACTCTCCTCTGCGTTTGCTACCTCAAAACCTAAGGGATAAAGTTACTATTTTTTGCTGCTGAAAAAATGTTCAGCAACACTTGAAACTGAATGTCACCCATGCACATTTAATTTAATAAGATGGTAATTTCATGTTAAATAAATACCAACTGATTATTGAAAACATATGCACAAAGGATTTAAAAACCGTGTAAGAGATACCTATCTCATCTACTGTTGTTGAACTGGAATAAATCTATGCAATAATCAAGTGCCAATTGTTTAACATACAATAACTATTTTATTAAATCTCAGTGAAATGTGTATGTAGGGCACTTAATTAAATGGAACAAGTTCCCAAATATTCTATTTTTCTTATTTTTGGAACATCTAGGATAGAAAATTTACTGGCAGCCTTCACCCAAGGGGCTAGTTATTACTCATGTAAAAATATGGCAAGCAGTTCTTGTGCTATCAAGAAATATCCATTTCATCAGGAAAGCAGCTCCTACCACAGAGGTAGGGAAGAAGGACAAAATATGTCACTTTACTTGCTGTAAAATGAATCCACAAAGCTGTTTTCTCCGTCACTTTGTGGGGCTCAGCTGTGCAGTCCTAGCCTAGAACTTCCTCCTGCAAACAGTCTGCTATTCGCAAAGCTAAGCCTGACCAGTCATCGGGGCTGGTCAGCAAATACTTGTGATGTTTTTGTGTTCCTCTCTAAGAGTCTTTGTTCTACAGAGATGCTGTTGTTTTTTTCTTTAATCTTTTGATTGTTTTTGATAAGCATTGTTTTTTTCTGTGGGCGCCTATGTTTTCAAGCCAAGAAGGACCCATTAGCTCATCTAATCTGATCTCCTCTTGTCACATACCAAAGCATTTGGCCCAGTTACCCCTATGCTGACCCCTGCTTTACTTGGCTAATGCATACCTTTTGGAAATGCGAACTGGTTTGTTTTGAAAATATGAAAAGATCTTGGATTCACCAGTTCTTTGAACTGCTTGTTCCAATAGTTAATGGTATACAGGGGCAAAACATGCATCCTTTTATCTCTCTCAAAAAGCATTTTTATGAGTTCATAGAATCATAGAATGGTTTGGGTTGGAGGGGACCTTAAAGATTATCTAGTTCCAACCCCCTTGCCGTGGGCAGGGACACATTCCACTAGACCAGGTTGCTCAAAGCCTCATCTGACCTGGCCTTGAACACTTCCAGGGAGGGGCCTCCACAACTTCTCTAAGCAACCTGTTCCAGTGTCTCACCACCCTCATAGTGAAGAGTTTCTTCCTAACATCTAATCTAAATCTACCCTCTTTCAGTTTAAAACCATTAACCCCTCATCCTATCACTGCACTCCCTGATAAACAGTCCCTCCCCAGCTTTCTTGTAGGCACTTTTCAGATACTGGAAGGCTGCTACAAGGTCTCCCTGGAGCCTTCTCTTCTCCAGGCTGAACAACCCCAACTCTTCTTTGGGTGCTCCAGCCCTCTGATGGTCTTCATGACCTTCATCTGTACTCAATTCAACAGATCCCTGTCCTTCTTATGCTGGGGGCCCCGGAGCTGGATGCAGTATTCCGGGTGAGGTTTCATGAGAGCGGAGCAGAGGGGCAGAATCACCTCCCTCAGCTTGCTGGCCATGCTTCTTTTGATGCAGCCCAGGATGCGGTTGGCTTTCTGGGCTGCGAGTGTACATTGCTGGGTCATACTGAGCTTCTCATCAACCAACACCCCCAGTTCCTTCTCCTCAGGGCACGTCTCAATCCATTCTCTGCCCAGCCTGTATTTATGCTGGGGATTGCTGTGACCCGGGTGCAGGACCTTGCACTTGGCCTTGTTGAACTTCATGAGTTTTGCACAGGCCCGCCTCTCAAGCCTGTCCAGGTCCCTCTGGATGGCATCCCTTCTCTCCAGCGTGTCAACTGCTCCATGCAGCTTGGTGTCATTGGCAAACTTGCTGAGGGTGCACTCAATCCCACTGTCCATGTTGCCGACAAAGATGTTGAAGTTCTGTAAAGTTCTGCTCTCCATGTAATGGCTTCCCACTGTGCAGAGCCAAGAGTTCCTCTGGTTGAGGAACACCTACTCATGTTAATTGAAACCCCTGCCATCATTGCTTTGTAAACCCTTCCCTATGGGAATTATGGCCCCCAGCATAGTGAGGCTTCTATCCATTAATCCATAATTACAGCTTGAATGCCAATACAAATAATAGTGATAATGATGTGCGGAGAGTGTAAGTGTATAATCTTCATGTTAGTCTTGCAGAGAGGGTTAAACTATTGTAGTAAGGGTTAAGCAGGAGTGTAAGCAGGAGTTGTCCAGCCCAGCTTTCTGGCAATGGATATCCCAAGTTAACCAACTTCGGAAGCAAGTTTAAAAAATGGCTGTTACGGTTTGAGAAACCCACAACAATTTATTGTCATTCAGACAACTATTCTATCACCCGATGACCCCTCTCCACTCGGGAAGGGGAATCAGGAAAAAACAAGGAAACCCGAGGGTTGAAATATAAATAGATTTAATAAAGTAAGACTAAATCATTAACATTAATAATAATAAAGAGCCAGTATTGATTCCAATACCAATATAAAATATACAAGGATTATACACAATTATATCAGTAGGAAGCTGTGCATTCCCAGCAGTGGACAGCAAATGTCAAATACTGCAGGTGCTACGGCTTCAGGAGGAAGGGAAGGCCTCAGGGGTCTGGCACCGGGGCAAGAAGTTCTCAGGATGGCAGCCATCAAGGAAGAGAGACAGCTTTGCAGCAGACTTTCTCATTTATATTTGAACATGGTGTTCATGGTATGAAATAATCCTGTTGGCCAGCTTGGGTCAAGTGCCTCATCTCTGCACCTGGCTAACTCAAGAACACTGAGACCTTGAAAACCACATACCATAGCTGGCTATAAAGTAAATATTTTAACAAATTCAGACACTAGAGTCTTCTAAAAGTGGTTTCCGCAGGCATTAGAAGAGAAATTAGTCCTGTGTCGCTCAAACCAGGACAATGGCTTTTAGATGGTCCTTTCCAGCCATCCATGTTCGTTCTGAAGCATGGGAGAGGTGAAAGAAATCAACTTTGGTGTGAACCATCCTTGTACGAAGGACTTTGGAGGATCAGGTTTTACAGTGAGGTGTATGGTGAAGGCCAAATGTTGCCTCAAGTGTTGGTGTAAGAGACTGTGTTCACACAGAACGAGTGGTTTGGTTAGCAGCCATTGTCCAACTCCTTCATCTCACTGTCATAATGTAAGATTTCTGTGCTTGGCTGTGGTATTCTTATAGGACACACATGCTCCATGGTACCCCAGTCCCTGATGTTAATTCCTTGCATGCGTTGATGGGTTGTTTGGGTGCTTCATGGTAAATGACTTTGCTAATTTGCTAACACAGCACTTCAAAATAAATCTTATCTTCATGGAAAGTGAATGTGTTTGGTATTAAATAATAAAATATACATAACCCATGGGGCTCTTAAAACTTATTTAAATTCTTTATAAACTTTACAATACAGTATGTGGATATTATAAATTACTTTCCATTCCAAGAAACTGTCCGGGCTAGTTGACCTTCCTTGGAATTTCCTCTTTGTAATTATGTTTAATGTGTTAATAAAGTTCACTTTGAACTATATCATAGCAAATGGTCTCATAGGACGTGGGTCAGTGCTGGTGTGTTCACCATATGTGAAGCTTGATGTTACTGTGCAGTTTAGTTGAAGGAATAACAAGGCTAAATCCAAGCAATTGTAGAAGCAGTATCTCCTCCCCAGGTTAGCAGTAAAAGGGGTTCATGGAAAGTTAGGAATGTGGAGTGGGAAATCATTTAGCTTTCACTACTAGGTGTTACTAAATTATAGCTCTAGTTTCGAGTCACTATCAAAACACCATATATCTAGAAGGTTTTCACACAGAGCTATAAATCATGTTTACTACGTGTATGAGTTGAACGAGTGCATGAACTTTGCAATGCAATATAATTACATGTGTGTGTGTTTTTGACTGAGAAATATGGACAGGAAGCTCCAGGCTATTCGACTGTTGTGTCTTAAATACACTCCTAGAAATTGTTTTTACTGCTTCCCGGAAATAGCTATTTGGTAAAGCAAAGAGGCTTTCTTGGGTTTTACATAACTCCTTTTGCCAAGAAGTGGCAACCAGCAGCCCTTCCAAGGCACTGGGGAGGAGAACAGGAATGCTTGTAAAGCAGTGTCAGCAGCAGAACAGCAAGTGAAGCTTTTTAGTGGTATAGGATAGTGGAGAGCAGTATTGCAGGATATAAATTGAAAATTGCCCAGCTGTTCAGTAAGACAGGTGTAGGAGCTGTCTTTTATATAATGGAACAGAACGGAGATTCCAGTTGCTTGTATTCGTAAATGAGGCAAATAAATCTGCACACTTGTCTGCATGTATATGAACAGAAATATTTAAAACAAATGAGGTAGTCATGGCATTTCCTTGTTAATGTTGGACTGGGTTTATATGATCTTGAACAGAAAACTTGGCATCTGACTGGGATTGTTTGTTTCTTTCTGGGTGTACTTATATGTATTTGCAGATGGAGAAACTACAAGCAAGAAAATAACTTGGTGTAAAATGTAGGGTCTGGATTGTTTAAATTATATTTTAAGCCTGATTGCACCCTGGCCCTTGGAACTCCAGGCATGATCCCTTCTAGTAACTTAAATGATTTGAATGTTATGGGGCAAAGTTATTTTTAGTTTGTATTTGGAGAAAGAATAACAACCAGGCGCGGGGGGAGGCAGCTGCATTCTCATCACTTCTTCCCAAGTCACATCCACAGATGTCAAACCCCACCCATCCCCCTCGGCCGAAATATTAAGACATTATTCTCTCAAACTATTGGGTTGAGGACAAGGGGAACTGAAGGAAACCTGTCCCCACTGGTTTTGTATCAACGTAGGGGCTTAATTTATCGTAATAGCTCCTTCTGTTCACACGGGCTGTGAAGTCAGCTGCACCCTCTCCAGCGTGGTGTGGGTTAGAAGGGTGTTTCTCAGCAGCGCCCCGTGGCCATAGAGAGCTGCCTTTGCCTAATGGAAAATTGCAAGAGCAGAAGCAAGAAGCGTGTCGCGTTTTCTCTCCCCACCATTCATTCCCCCTTCCCCGCCCGACTATAAAAATGTGTAAAAATCTGTGTCACCAATTTTGGTGGGGACCTTGGTTTTGGTTCCTTCTCCCATATCTCATGGCAAAATGCTACAGAAAGTTATCTCTGTCTCCAGGAGCATCAGAGGTTGCAGATTCTCAGCACTTACAAAGGCTGATTTTTTCAAGAATCACTGCCTAATGGCTAAGAAATGAGTGGGGATATGGCACAGGGACACCTCCCTCAAGATTTATACTCAGGGCCAGAGAGTAGTGCTCTCCCCTGCTCTGTCTTCAAAGGATCCAGTCTGGAGCTTTGGCTCCATGGGTGCAGGCACATGGCAATTCACGGGATCCCTCCCATAGCCAAAAAGATGGTATATATTTGCATTAAAAAAATTGTGTTGGTAGATATATGAATTAACAACTTTAACAGTCTGGTTTAACAACATGCTTTCAGGTTTCAAAACAATCCCTTATGGTGTCACTATCCAGCTCATGTGATGTTGCCCTGATGCATAACCTACAAACAAGGCAAAAGCGGCACTACAGCTAGCAACCGTAGGGTATTACTCTCAAAATATATTAGATCATTTCTGCTGACATACAACACAAAGCTGGAGTCTAGGACGGCTGAGATCGTGACACTGGCTGCTTGAGGAGTAATTACATCTGTTTTTTAATGCTGCATTAGAGCACAGGACAGAAGCCGGCAGCGACAAGGGATGGGAAGTCGGCAGCAGCCAGGGTTCAGCCTGTTTTTACCTCGCTGGCAGCTGTAGGTGAAACAGCAGCTGCTTTCCTGGGATTTTGCCTCCCTAAGCAGCTGTAGAAATGTATCCAGCCTGCAGGGTGGCGGGCTGTGCCCTGGGCTCTGCTCCTGTGCCGCCGCACTCCGCTGGGAGCGAAGGCGTGCCCCAGCCCTGCCGGAGGCAGCCACCAAGGGACACCCCCAGATCCGCGCCTTGGGAGAGCTGGCAGCTATTGGGCACTCTGCTCTCGTGGCCACCCCCTTGGCATATTATGGGCCATTTCTGCAAGGTGGGGAGCTCCCTTCAATACCAGGGGTGTACATAAGAAATTGGGGTGCTCAGCATCTTTTTACTATATCTTTTTGCTCTGTTCATATAGATAGAACTGCCATAGAAAAGACCTGGAAATTAAACTCCAGAGGAACCTGAGGGGTTCTGGGCAGCTTAATGTATGGATTCAGAGAGGGAATACATTTCTACCTGGATAGCATGGGATTGCCGTGGTATGCCATGCGAGGCAGCTCTGTGTCAGCAGCACCCACAGCCCAGGGGATGTTGCAGAAGGGCCTTTTTGCAAAATACACTTCCCCTCTCCACAGCCTCCCCTCCAAATACTGACAGCACAGAGTGGTGAGGTGTGCCAAAGTGTATCTTGACTTGAAAAGCATTCATCCGTCACTGTTGCAGTCCCAAGGCAGGGCTGTGCAGATATGTAGTGAAATAAGACCCAGTGGATGCCTGTACATTAGAAAGAGAGACAGAGATCCGTGATGATATCAACATTTTATTCTTGCAGTAGCCATCTACAGGAGGTCCAGCTATCGTTGGCTTGCCAGGGTCTCTGAAGCCTCTGGCATATGCAAAGGTACTGATTCCAGAGAGAGAGTACTGCTTTCACAGAAAGTTATTAATGCAAAGATGATAGGTAATAAAATGTAAATATTTATAGCACCAAATGAACAGAAGCAAGGTTTTAGCATCTATGTCCTGAGGCTGTACGTCATTGAGAAGTGCATGCAGCTGTATCTGGCAAAATTCAGAGCAGGAAAAAGAGTGGGGGGAAATTCTTATTCCTTGACCCGAGAAAGTCACTGGAGGGGCTAATGAAGGGCTACAGAGGACCGTGCTAGTGTTTTTCTTCTCAGGCAGAAAGGCTTCAAGAAACGCACCCTTTTCTAAATGTCATAAAGGTCTGCGAATAGATCCTGTGACAGTGAGTGATCCAACAATTCCTCAGAACGAAAGGTCAATCAAAGGAAAATAGCATTTAGGAGGACCAAGCTTACCGCTGACCCAAACATGTGACAGATCCAGAGGCAACTCTGGTGCTATCAGGAGAGCTTGTGCTGTCTGCCCCAATGAGGCACATGACGTGATTGGGAAACTATCTGATTCCTCCAGGTCTCAAAATTCATCAGGAGTCAACCTGAATGTCGGAAGGAAAGGGATTTTGAAGGAGCTACAGCAGGTTTCCAAGTTGGGAGGAGGGCGCTCTCTCTCCACTGTCCCTGCTTGCCCTGCACCAAACATTTTTCCCCAGCACTAATTATAGAACTGGTTTTGCCATTTCAATATGCATGGAGTAGTATCCTGGCTCACCAGTAGATTGCAATGAAGTTACTCTTAAAGTCTGACTTGGTTTGATAGGGCTCTAGGTCAGAAAGGACCTCTCCAAGGACCAACCCAGAATTTCAACAAGGCCATGGATTTATCCAGACAGTTCACCTCCTTTACACTGGGTGAGATGCTGCACTATGTAGGGAAATGTAGCAGAATTTGGGGCTGGATCCTTGCACGGTGTTGGTGAGTTCTGCTTTATCAAAGCCAACACACACATTCTCTCCTGATGGGTAGATTTCCTCTTTAAAAGATTCAGCAACTCAGCTTGTGTCAGATCAGCTTTCAAAGGATCTTGGAATTATCTCTCCATCCATAGAGCTGGTTGGAGGTCTCCTAGGGTGAAGAACATTAACAATATGGTTTGTAGTGCTTAGAAACACTTGGACAGGCAGGATTTCTCATGGTGTTTTGCCCGTTCCATTGGAGTATGGGAGGGCACTATCACGTCTGAGACACTGTCCCACAGGTGTCTGCAGAAGGTGCGCAGGGATGGGTGTTATCTTTGCCAGGGACTGACTTTCAGAATAAGCACTCTCCAGATCCGCTCTCTGGGTCTTCAGCAGTTCATCAGAATCCGAGTGTGTCTAAGACCCATTGATTTAACCAGCCTCTTAGTTTAATTAATGAGTTTCAAGCTAGTTCATGACTCTTTTCTCAGCTTGAGCAGCACTTCTGTTCACCAGCAAAGCTGTGAAATTCATGGGTGCGATTCAACGTGAGTAACTGCAACAGCAACTCTGTAGTCATTCATGAGCTGGACTGTATGTATTGCCTTAGTCATGCTGGGAAAAATTCAGGCAGACATTGAAATAATAGGAATTAGTCATGAGGAAGTGCAAATATGACCTTTGTAGCTTATCGCATGTGGGTCCAATCCTGCAAAACACTAGAAACAGGAATAAAATATAAGGGAACAATTCCAAATCCCACAAACATCTTGTGGGTTTTGGGTGCAACTCAGCATCAGCAATCCTTAGCAAAACATTTTGTCCTTATGCAAGAGCAGGGCACTTACCACACCCATTAACAGACTATTCTCAGAAGAGCATTACTATTGCAGTTTGCATGGGGAACTTCTGCAATTAATGCAAAGGCAGAAAAGGCAGATGCAGGAAGAAGACTCTCTGCTTCAACTTTTCAGAGCCTTGGGAAGAAATTCCAGTTTGAATTCAGCTATGGGACCATTCCCACTGTTTGAGTCTTTACCACTTCTTTTTTCTGAGTGTTAGTCTGTCCAAGTGCATCCTGTTATCATGTGGCAAACAGTGTGTTCACTCTGTGGCATTCCAGGGACACTCTGTTTTGCATGAAATTATCACCTTTTACAAAGAACAAACATTTGTCAGTTGGGTCAAACCGTCAGGGTTGCCAAGGCAATTTGTAAAACTACCCTCTTTTGGACTATAAGCAGTGCTAACCATGTTATGCTATGCTGTATCTTTTGGTGAAGCTCTACACAATGAATGCTTTATGTCGGACAACTGCAGGTTTATGCATATCAGATAAAGCCCATGTGGTGACTACTACAGGGAATTACTGTACATACAACATGAAAGGATTTTAACTTTTTGAGGGGGGCAGTGTTTTGTTTTAAGTACCAGTGCTGTTATTGATTCTGCCTTCAGGATAGGTGTTAAGTTTAAAACAACTACAGTGGCTTTACCAAATACAGCTGAACAGTTTGTGTGATGGACTCTTCCTTGCTATAGGATGAGGGTGCTTTGGAATTAGTCATGAGGAAGTGCACTTTCACTGTATCTCTGTATAGCTGTCAATGTAATTCCCTGTTTGATGACTGGTCTTTAAATCAGTGCTGTATCACTAGCAAAAGCTCTAACAGCTCTTCCTCTCCCTGTTCTTTCTTAGGTCCCCCAAGGATTGCCGATAAAGTGATTCACCGTCAGTCCGTGAGGCTAGGGAGGACCATCAAGCTTCTGTGCCCAGTGGAGGGCGACCCCCCGCCTCTCACCATGTGGATGAAGGATGGACGCACTATCCACAGCGGCTGGACGAGGTTCCGAATACTTCAGCAAGGGCTGAAAATCAAGGAGGTAGAAAGCGAAGACGCGGGAACCTACATTTGCAAAGCCACCAATGGCTTTGGCAGCACCAACGTGAACTACACCCTCATCGTGATTGGTGAGTAAAGCTGGAGAAAAGGCAAGCCTCACCTTGCTTTGGGGTGAGACAGCGAGCTGATTTCTGTGTAGTTGTCAGTGATTGCAGATTTGCTTTGCTAATCATTTACTGACCTCCACTCTTAACTGGGCCTTTTCAGTGTTTGAGGATTGCCAGAGCTGGCTATGTTGCTGCACATCTTCTGCTGCAGCCGGCTGCAGGCAGATAAGATTACTCAGTGCCAAAGGTTACAAATAAACAGAAATGATGCAATAGTCACTAGGGTCCAGATCACAATGAATTCCACACAGGAAAGGCTGTGCGATAAGGAGAGGTCACACTGATCTTTATGTTTGCTGTTGGAACAGGATAGTTCTCAAAACAAATGTTAAGGCACCCATATAAAAACACACAGCTGGAAGATCCATGTACTGAGCTTTTGCAAAGCATGGTGTCTTCAGGCATAATAATATTTAGATTGGAGCAAAGCTCAGAGCTGGCATATGACCCAGGGATGCTCAGTTCCTGAGAAATCCCCTTGGTGGAGGCAGGATTAAAAAAGCTTCAGATGCCATCTTGGTGACCATGGGTTCTCTGGCTTTGCTTTTGACAGTCTTCAAAGAGCTTGCTTGGCCTGGTGATGGGATTTTGGGGTCACCTGCTGGGCTGAGCCATCCTGAAGGTCCCAAAAGACACTTCTCTGGGTAATCAGAGATTCCTCTGCTGTGGCTGCTGCAGAAGCGTGCTCATTGCTCCTTGTCTGTGAGGAGGGAAAGAGCTGGAGGAAATTTGGCATGCTGGAGGATGCTGAGGGAGCAAAGGGGAGGGTTACAAAGCAGGGGGTGAGATCAGGTATCTTGCTTACCCTATTGCCTGATCAGCACCCCCAGTATCTGGTCTACAAAGTTCTGTTTCTCTCAGACAGTGGAAGTGAGGAAAGAGTTTAGGGCAAGTTCTAGCTGCCTACGGGTTGGCACTTAGCCTGTTTTTGTTCTATTTCTTCTTCTTCACCTTCACGGTAGGAGGGCTCCTGTGGACTCAAGAGCATGTAGCAAACACTTGGTGCTGCTTGATGGAGGATTATCACCTGATAACATGATGATTCTTGGAGAATGCACTTTGCTGCAGAGCCAGTATGGGAGAGAGATCAGAATGTAAATGTCTTATCAGGAAAGAGATGCCTAGGTGAGGGAAACCCTCGTGCTATATGCCTCCTGTAGCATCAGTGGATAAAGCTGGAAAAGCCATCTTACAGTTTACATAGTCTGCGGATTTGGTGTTCCTCGTTCACCTCTTTCTTATCCACATTCATCCATCTTTCTTTGCTAAACTGAGAAAAAAAGGTGAAGTGGAAACAGTCTATAAAGAGTCATGTCTGTACAGACTCCTTTTGGATGTGCTTTCCAGACTGTTTGGTGTGCAGAAAGGAAGGCTATAGGACCCTGCTTCAGTCCTGCTTGTGCTTTTGCAGTATGTGGTTGTTGCCAAAGTCTTTGATCTTCTGTGTCATCCAGTATCTTCTATAAAGCTCAGGGCCCAAGCCAGCCCCCATTATTCCAGGGCATCGAGGCATCTGCGAGTCAAAGAAGGCTCTGACTATTCTTGATAGCACAACAGAAACAAATGAAAGGGAAAAGCCAGGAGGCACAGGGTAGGTTAAAGTTGGACTAAAATTCAGGAAAGATTGAGGCAAAAACTCCGATCCAGTTGCTCAGGAAAATTGAATTATCAAATTTAATTGTGTTGAGAACAATAGTGTTCATTATATTTGGCACTGAAAAGCCCTGGGCACAAACACTACTTATTTGGAGCCTCATCGGGCAGCTATGGAAGGAAATGGCAAGCTCCCACTGGCTTCTGTGGGTGTGAGATTGAGCACTATGCAAACAAATATTGATCACCAAGTGCCAAGAAAAGGGTAACTTTAAACTAAATGTGTGGCAGACATATGGGCTGAGTTATTGTTCATCTCCATGCATCCTTGTTCTAATGCTGGCTAAAACCAGTATTTCTTAGACTCTTTGCACCTTCCTTCCTTGTCTCACAGTGTACCCTTGTGCATTGCTTTTGCTTAGACCATTTTTGACAGATTACTTATGTTTCTCATCTCCGGTGGTACAGATGTGTTCACGTAATGTTTCAAACCAATTGTTTTTCACTAGAACAATTTCCCCTGAAAACAAATGTTCCCCTAGTGCCTTTCTTGCCAAGGTCTGCAAGTAAACACAAGGTATCAGTGACTTGTTCTTTCAAAGGATCCCAACATTTAATGGATTGGCCAGATGCTCATGTTCGTCCTGGTGAAAATGCTTTTGGTTGAGAGCAAATCAATCCTTTGTTGATTTTTGAGAAGGAGGCAGTGTTTTAAAACCAACTGCATGTCGTTTTTGAGGATGAAGATCAAATTGATGGAGCTGTTTTGTTTGTGCTCTGGAAACCACAAACTTCATTAGGCAGAGTGGCCTTTTGAACCATATGGCCCCTCTATCCTCCTGCTCCTTCAAAGGAGAAAAAGCCCTCTTATTCCAGCTTTACTGCTGACACCAAACATGTAAAACAACACAGGTGTCAGACATGGACAAGGTGGTTAAGATATTAAGTCTAGAACAGCATCAAATGATTCATTAAATGTTGGGACTTGAAAAAATAAGATCCATTTTGACATGAAAACATTCTGGGAATTTAATACAGTAGCTTATTGAAAGATTTTTGAGTTATGCTATATGCTTTTAACTGAGCTCTACCACACCACTGGCGAGTGAGGAACTGTCACACCTGTGTTATGTACGTGTACGCTGCAGCAGGATAAGGTGATGGTTTAGCCAAGGTCCTGCAGAGATCTGAGATTAAAATTCAGCTGTCTTCAACCACTCTGCCTGCACTCAGTGCTATATAACTCTTATTAATCTTAGCTCTTATTGGTATCTATATTCCATTAGAGTATAGAGAACTACCAAAAATCTGTGACATTGCACAAAGGAATAAAAAAGGGCAGAGGATCCACCAACATCAGTGGGTGCAGGCAGACATGGCAGAGGTGACCTCCCTTGTGTACATTGCAGTCAGGTCTCTGTGAGATGTAATAATTTTGGTATAAGCCTGTTTGAATGTCGCTTTGCGGCTTTCATGACAGATCTTGCTTGCAACCAGCCAGCTCAGTGCACGAGCAGAACAAACTTAGGTCTGCCTCTACACGTCTGGTAGACATACCTACACGCTGCCTGGCTGGAGGACTTCTCGGTCTGTAAGTGCAGATGAGATGGATTACTGTGATTTTACAGGTGGTAACTAAGGCAAAGAGAGACGAGGTGATTGGTCCAAGACCACATAAAATACGAGCTGTGGCTCAGAGTTGAGTCTAAACCTCTTAAATCTCAGCCTAAAAGACTATTCCTCCTTCATAACACTTGGTAAACCCTTTTCTTCCTAATTCAGCATCTTCCTGCTGCTGTGTTGGAAGGGAGTCTTCTCTTATTCTAGGTTTTTGATCTTGCTTCTCAGGCAAAGGTTTAGCGAACCCAGATGGTAGCAATTGGTTTCTGCCCTGCTTATTTCCCCATCTTCTCAGACTGCAGGGCCCAGATCCCAAAGATCCAAGGAGTCCTGCTCTAATACACTCCTATGTGAAATGTAAGTCAGTAAAAGCAGATAACCAATATAAGTCAAAACTACAATTTCCTTTCCTAGCCAGCCTTAATAGTTTTTGTGGCTTACCGCAAGATTTGGGATGCCAATTACACTGCAGACAGATTTACAAATGCTGGAAGAGGAACTTCTCTTTAATCAGTATTAAATCAGTATTGCAGTTATTAAGTACAATCGTTCCTTATTGTGGAGAATTATCTGTAGTTCATCAAAACAAATGTGCTGTACCTTCCCAAGAAGTGATTTGTATAATGATGCCCATGAAAATCTTTAAGGTTTTTTCCCAGCTGAATCAATTCATAAGAGCTGATTTATAATCTACAGGTGTGAAAAGTAAGTTTATATTGTTTCTAGATGCTTGGTTGAAACCCGCAGTTTCTTTACTGCAGAATAAAACTTCCTTGCCAGTGTCCTCTAAAAGGCAGCCTAAGGCCAAAGAGGAAGAAACAAAATGTGAATAGCTGCTCATTATTTGAAAACTGTCCACCTTGTGGGCTGAATGGAGGTATGTTCTGCAGAAAAAAAATTGCATGTGGTAGTGTAACTGAAGCCTGTATCAAGCTGTGGCCAGCCTGGAGAAACTGTGAGGTTGCACATATGGAGCCATCGCACGATCCAGCCATCAGGCCCTCACTGGGAAATCTGAGCCCGAATGGGTGAGATTTGCCTAACTTATAAATAACTGAAAACAAAGTCTTCTAACAAGGAAGTGCTGGACAACCTCCATTACCGTCTCTTTCTGCAGTAATAAACAGTATCACTTGTTCCAGAAGTCTGGAGGGAAAATTGTTGGTGAACAGCTGTAGGAAGGGCTATTAGTAAATATTTATGCTGTAGCATAATGACCTCTTTCACTAATACACAACACAGAGGACTTTTCACTTTCAGAAGTGTTATGGGCCAAATCTTGCAAGGTGTGCCAGCATTGCAACATGCGGGGGCTATTGCTACAGGTGCTGCCAGTAAATACTTCATCTTGCATCAGTTGCTCAACCAAGTGATGAAAGATCAAACTGTCACTATTTTTGCATCTGCATGCATGTTTCTTATTACCTTCTGTAGCAAAGGAAAAGGAAGCAGCAGCAAGAGTGAAGTTTAGGATTGTCTCTCCCTGTAGATTTCTTGCTTCACTTGGAGTTTGTACATTGCCAAAGACATACCTTGATTGGGTGCATCTCGGCACACCATCAAAAAAGATCAACATTTAAGTCCAAAGAATAGCTGTTCCAGTGTTTCTCTTTCCCCCTGTCTCTGTCTGCTGTAATAGTTTTTTCTCTTCGTTGGGTTTATTTGGAGGAAGGTTTTGGTGAAGAATCCATCATCCATCCAGTTTGTGCCCCACTTCGGTGCATGGCCCTCTGAGTGACCAAGCCAGTTGGCCCCGTTGGAGCTACCGAGCAATAAAATCTTCATGCAGAGAGCAGGAGGAAGAGTGCACCTTGTTGTCCTAAACCTCTGATGGGCTGTTTGAGCTACATCTTATTTTCAAAGAAATCAAATTTACGATTAAATGTCTGCTGTCTGTCTGCTGCAATTGACTGCTTGAGAATCTTCCCTGACATCAGAAGATTTATCTTTAAAGTAGCTTTTTCCTGTTGAGCCAGCTGCTATTCTATGCTTTTTTACAGCTTGTCTAAAGACAGGTCTCTTTGATAACAGGCATGTGTGAAAAATTTGCATTAAAATAACCTCTTTTTTTAAACAGTCAGCATAAGTATCCTGAAAAAAAAAATCATGGCAATGTCTGAATGGATATTTTTTCTAATGTGCTTTTTTCTGCTCATAGTAGTGGAAAATACTGTGTGAAAAAAAAGTCAAGTACAGTAAAATATGGTTTGCATTACAGTTCTCCAATGAAGTCATCAATCCGTGTCTCAGAACTCATTTATAGTGCAAAAGCTGAGAAAACATTTGTAGCCCAGAGTCAGGTGCCACCAGCCATCTTGGAAAAGCATGACAAATTCATTTATGTTTGGGTTTTGGCCTCTTAATAAACTCTGGGGACCAGAGAGAGATGTGCTCAGCAAGAAGATGTGAATCAACATTGAGTCAGCAATGTGTGCACCAAGGGACTGCTAATGCTAAGCAAAACCTGAAATGAGTCAATGCTTAAAAAAAGGAAAAAAAAGGTGCAGTATTTGCATTTGAGAACAAGGTGGTGTGGCTTGTGCTGGTCATGGTATGGAGTTAGCAATCCGTCTACAGTGCATTTACTTCAACATGAAGTGTGAAAGGCAGCCCATCCAGCATGGGACCGTTAACACAATCACAGGGCTTATAATCATGACTAATGAAGATTAGTCAGTTGTTATATGGAAATGAAGAATTCCTTGTGACAATAAACAGTAACAAAGTTCTCATGTTTGATTTGTTAAGGCCCCAATCAGGCAGCTGGATCTACGTTGGTGGCCTCCTGTGCATATGCAGTGTGATTAACACCAGATGAGGATCTGGCCATAGTCACTGATGCTTAGTAATGGTTATGTTGCTAATTAAAGCTCAGATTGTTTTTGGCCTTTGGGAGCTGAGCAGAAAAGGGGAGCCTTAGTTTACTACTCAAGGCCCAGCAACTACAACCATTGCACAAGGACTTCTTGTCAGCATGGGGTGCGATGTCACTGGGTCACAGTAACCGCTCTGTGGAGATGCAGGTTGGGCTTCGGTTCATAACGAGACCTATCTTAATGGTGTTGGCAAGTGAGGGGGTCCTGCATATCAGGCTGTGGGAAGAGACTGTCAATCTGCATGAACTGATCCCATTGACTAGAGGAGTCAATGAAGTGCTCAGCACATAAAATGTGAGTATTTTCATGTTTCGGTGCAAGCTCATAGCTAAACACAGTTCACTTGGAAATGAAGCTCCTTTTCCACTGGAAGTGACTCATCATTGACTAATGATGCCCTCACCCAAGCAAGGGCTCTTCCTTCTGAGTGTTTATTAGCGTAGGCATAAAGACACACACCCTGACCAAACTTGGTGTTGCTCATGGACAGCACATGCATGATAAAAGAAATCTAAAAGCAATCAGGTATTCCTATCTGCTGAATTTCAGTGGTGCTTCATTTCCTCCTCATTTTGGGGAATCCTGCTCAGAGTTCAACAAACTCCCTGTCCCCACGTGCAGCATGTTGAGTCCTGGAAAATGTCCACTGTCCTACGAGAGGAAAGGAAGAGAGAGAAATACTCCAAAATGAAAAGGTGACTATTCCTGCATTGCTGCAGAAAAAACAATTTCACTAGTTTTAGTCATTTTGATGAGTGCTACATTAGATTGCTGTCACAACAGCCCGTAATAATTTGTTCTGTAAAAGCTCTTTCTCCATAAAGAGGTGATGATGTGAATGCCAGTATTAGCTGTGACTAGCCTAAAAATGACGGATCAAAAATGTAGCGACAAGTGATTTGACTGATGGCTCTTGGTGAATGGGTGTAAAAGGCTGGAAAATATCACAACCGGGCAGCAGTCTTGTTTCTTCCAGGTCCAGATCTATAATGTAACTCAGTGCTAATGCTGTATAATGTCCACAGTTTTTACAAGATCTTTGTTAGGTTTTATTAGTTTTCTTTGATTTTATATCAAACTTTACAGTATGCTTATCAATACATCATGTTCTGGCTAACAAAAGCCTCACTGTTTGGGGTAGATTTTTCCCTTCGTGAAGCTGTAACATAGAAGCCAAGTTAAGAAGGTGACAACACCTGTTCACAATTTAAAGGAAATGAAAAGATTTTTTTCCATGCATGTAAGCATGAAATTCATACATATATGTATGGATATATAATTTTCCCCCATACTCCATCCTGTGGTAGACTGTGGCAAACCAGTGCTGCAGCCAGTGTAAATTCGAGGCGTGCAGGCCATATGGATGCATTTAGTCCGCAATCCTTTGCAGATGCTTTGGAGTGTGTAGCTGCTGCTACACCCATGCAAATAGCAAACTGCAGCTCTGTTTGCTGCATGAATATTGTTTGGGAATGAAAGCAATATGCAATGCCAGGCAAGCTGATGTTGAAAGTGTGTTTGAGCAATTTATAGCTTCCTTCTGTTAAATGATATTAATAGAATTAGCCTCTGATCCCAACAGGTTTGCAGCATACATGTCGGGTTTTTCTTGTCAGTATGTCTGAGGCTAAAACCATGTTTTGCCTCTGACTTTATTAATCAGAGTTGTCTTTGTTACAATCTTCCATAGAGCTAATGGCCAAAATTTCAGCCCGTGTTGACAGACCAATGCTGATGTGCACAGCCGCTGATTTGTCCACATCTATGGATCTATAACGCTTAGAAATAGCCGCCTTTGTAAAGGCAAGGCAGTCCCTGCTCCAAGCAGGTAATATGTATGTGTGTGGAAAGCAGGCATGCAGAAGGTGGTCTAGATTACCAGTCAAGGTCTACTGTGACTGCAGAATAGTAGTTAAGAGTCTTTTAATTAATAGCGCCCCAAGTAAGGAGAAACCATCATGCTAATTGCAGACCTGGTCATCAACAGTTTTGAGATATCTACCATCTTGCCAACCATCCAAGATGACCATCTTCCTTGAGTAGCAGGATCTTTCTGTTAACTTTCCTACAACTACTACTGTTTTCCCCTTTTCCTGACTGTGTTTCCTTGGCATCTGTGCTCCATCCCTCTTCTTCTTGCCAAAGGCTGGGCGTGAAGGACTTAGCGTGGCCTCACGAGTCAGAGGACCACTGAAGCTGGGTTGAGCTTCATGGGTACAGTGTGTCCAGGAGATCTCTGCCAGAAAGCACAGTGCTCCACTAACTAGTGCCATCATACATCTTTGCTGTCCTCGGTTTGCCCAGTAAATACCACTGATAGTGTTTTTTAGCCAAATATTAGTCCCTTTGGTATCAGTTAACTCAGAAGTGTACAAAAGGCACACCTGTAAATTAAGGCACAGTGTATAATATTTATTACAGAAAGAACAGCACCAAGTTGGGCTAGTTTATAAGGTGTAGCTTGAATGTTGATTTTGGAGACTCCCTCTTTATGTGTAAATGCACATACACACCATCAATCGCTCATGTGCTGCCTCTTGATCCATACATGTAGGTATGTTGCCTGTTAAAATGTATGGTTGTTGAGGAGGTGTATTTTTACATTCCTGTAGGGTCTGGTTCTCTGTCTTTCCTGTGCTATCTTTGGCATCCACATTAAGAAAAAGATGAAGAAAAGGGAGGAAAAAAAACCCCAACAGCAAAACTGCTGGCAATTAGTGTATAAACCTATTTTTAAATCCAATTTATTTTTGTTTGATGAGGGAACGTATTCTGTGTTGTGCTTGATGAATAATATCATTGTGCTAGAACTCTTTGATTCTTCTTATTTTATAATAACATGGGTTTCGTAGTCAGAAGACCTGAGTGTTTACATTATACACTTTTGGCAATAAATTTGGAAAAGAAGAGAAAAAAAGCACTAATCCCAGGAGTTCTGAAACCCACACTCCTTCTTAAACGTACCCTGTTAAAGACATTAAGTCCCTTGCAAACATCCATCTATCAGCAGTTGAGAGTTTGTAAAAGGCGTACTTTGTTCTGAACTCCCTGCCCTACTGATTATGCACAGTTCTTTTATTTTGTGAATAGGATGACGACCCCTTAGCCTGGTAATGATGACAGATTTATGTATTTTAACACCCAGACGCTGCTGTATTTGTTAAGGGCTGCCAGACTCCAGCAGTGCTGCAACCGTAGTTTATTTTCATTGTCAGTTTGTGCTGCTTTTTAAGGTGTTCTGCAGCCACTGGAAGCAGTGCCGCTGCTGCTCTCAGAGGTTGAGATGTCAGGATGTTAAGAGCATAAGCCACCATACTTGGACTGTTTCCACTCATAAAATGTCAGTTTTACTCTGGTCGCGCTGACGGGGTGGAACCTGCTCCTCGAACTGAAGCCAAGGAGAAGAGGGGAGAAATAAAACCCCTCCGAGCAGTAAAAGGAATCAGATAACATAGGATTTATCCCTTTGCTTTCTACTCCCATGATGTATTTTGCAGCTCTCAAGTTAATGTTTTAAAAAGAACCTTCTTTTAATGCGTAGTAAAAGCGAAGAACATAAACATACCTTGCAAGCTTAGCTGTTAAAGCACTGTATGGGTCAACACATCTGTCCTGTACACAATGCATCTGTCTGTGATTTTTTTGGGGTTGTTTTAAATTACTGCAAGTGGCAGAACAATAGGGAGACAAACAGTAAGAACAATGCTGTTGTTTAATAACAAGCTAAATTATTAACAGGCCTGTACAGATAATATTTCATGTAAAATAAAAGGAAGCAAATTATTTTATTTTCCGTTGCAATGATCCAGTCCAACAAAGGCAGCTGGTGTCTTTCTTCTTTTCTTCTTTTCTTTCATCTTGCTACAGATACGTGTGTTCCTGTGTGTGTTATGTAATTTTCTTGCAGACACACTACAAAGGTTATAGGGCAAAAAATGCAGAATATGGATGGTTTTCTGATCTCTTTATGCCAACCAAGCCGCTAAGTCTGAGTTTATCACACAACTGAAATGATGCATAGGACTTTTACTACTTTTTATTTCTTTTTTTAATTCCAATGCATTGTTTCCCTGAAAAATGTTGTCAAATCAGTTGAACTATTGAGTTGAGTCAGTTTTCTGCTTGATTGTCAACAAAGGGATTTGAAATATTTGGGATTGAATCCTCCATTGCAAAACTATTTTAATTTGGAAAAAGCATCACCACCAAATTCTTTGTTGAGTTTTCTTTGGTCCAATATTAGATGTTTCTCTTCTTAAAGATAAACCGTATGAGTTGGCATGCTGGTTTTGCGTTAGGTTTTTCAAGCTAGAATAAATTATGATGACCTTTCTGCTGAAGTAAACAAGGATCTTCATCTCACCTTTATTGAATGTGCAGCCAGCAGGAGAGAGAAGAGCTGGTGACAGTCCTCCTTGTTCGCTGGCAGGGAATTTGGGAAGGGAGCTGGATCCACTTCAGATGCAGTCTGGGATTCCCAAACCTGCCTGCTCCAGAGCAATCCCAGGAATCTCATGGAGGAGAGTGATGGTGCCTCCCCAATCCCTGGCACAGCCCAGTGTTTGTGCTCTGTTTGCAGCGTCTCCTGACAACTGCAAGCCCACTGCAGTTTCTCCTGGTAGCCCTCGTGTGTGCTTTGGCAGGAGAAACTCCAACCCAGGAGAAAGTTGTGGGAATTTGACATCAAGAGGGTTGTTTCAGCCAAGGTCTCTTGTGAGCTGCTTTGGTTTGAGTGTGGTTTTGTTAATCCCTTTCCTTCAAGGAGGCTTGGAAGATGCAGCAGCCTTCACGTATAGGAAGTGAGTAATATTGAGGGTGAATTTTGAGAAGCTGGTCTCTGCCTTTGGCTTGAAACGCAAGCAAGGTGCTAGGCGTGCTCCTCCCATCCGGACAGGAGTGCTCCTGAGATGTGAGCCGTCTCGTGCTCACATTGGTGGATTGGTTGACTTCATCTATGGAGAATCCATCAATCGCTTTCCTCTGGGATGGTTTTCAGAGCCTATGGGGAGGTGTCTGAGAAGCTGTAATTGTGAATTGGAAATTGTAAATGGTCATTGTAAAAACATGTCTATATGACCTTCAAAAAAAAGAGGTTGTTCTGGGGGTGCGCCGTCCTTGGGTAATTATGGAGAATTTTGTGGTGGCCCTTTGAAACCTTGCCATGATAAACAGACAAAAGGGCAACAGCTTTCAGGGGTAGATTGGTGGAATTACATCAGAAAGGAATTTGGCCACCAGACATCCTCAGTACTGTCAGTGCTCGTGTGTACCTCCCATCCCTTTGCCAGGAATGATTTGAATACGTTTTACCTTTGTTCCAGGCAAAACCTGGGTCATGGACATACTCAACTGTTAAACCTTAAATAGAGAAGTTACACCTTATATGTGGTTACGGCTATTTGTTTGTTTGACCCGTATTAGCTTTTCCTAGGAATTTTGGCCCTTCTTGTGTTCAAAACTTCACTCTTGACAGGAGGATGGCCTGCACACTGGTCTGTTCACAAGTGACATTTTTGCCACCCTTCAGCATCTGCAGTGAGGGAGGGAATATGGCAGATCCTGTGACAGCATCTCTGTTCCTCCAAGGCCATCTCGGCATGTCCTGAAGGAGAAACTCTCTAAAAATTTTACTAGATCCTTCCCACCTGGTATTTAGAAAAAGCATTCTTCTGTGTTTAGCGCCAAATCTATTCATCTTTGCTCATGTGCTATGGACCACAGAAATAGTTTCAGACATGTGGAATAAAAGCAAAGGAGTTACCTGCATGTTGTTCCAGTTATTTCTGCTGCAGCCTGTTTTTACAGCATTTTATTTCTTTTCTCATTGACAGCTACCTCCCTGGAGCCCCACACGAGCTTTTTCGACACTTAGCGCGGGGGAGCCTGTTTGCTGTGGTGAAATTAACCAGTTTGCTTATTCCCTTATGGACTTCTGACCTGCCTTTTTATATTTCAGATGTGGCGTAATACCTGGTGCCACCCCAGCTCTGCAGGATGTGCAGTGATAACAATTTAACTTATTGGGATGGCATTGCTTTTGTGCCTTGCTTGGATGTGGTCCCGTGGACTTGTAAGGTAGTTTCAAGCCTGCTCACTTCATCCTGCCTATTTTGGGGGATTTGCTATTGCAATGCAGTGAGATTTCTTCTCCAGCCTCAAATGCTAAACCACTGCTAAGTTGAGATGATACAGCCGGTTCTTTGCAGATACTTTGGTCTCTGCTCAGAGTGTAAAGTAATAGGTGGATTTTTAGCCACTGCTTTTCTGAAACCCCTCTTCAAATATGGCATTACTCAGTCCACGAGTGAAATGCTTTTAATATTCTTAGTGAGGGAAGAAGTAGACCCCACTTAGAGGTCTGTAATTTTAAAGGAGGATGGCAAACTGAACTTAACAGCGCTTTATCTCTGGGGCCATCAAAGATGGGAGATAAAGGGGAGTTTTTCAAAAGCAGTCAGCTGAGGCTGAGTCAACCCCTTCTGAAGAATTCCCATGAACTTCCATAGGATGAGTATTGCCAGTGCTGAAAGCTTTTGAAACCCTACCTAACCATCCAGTGACATCTTTTGAAAAATGTGTGTACTAAGCATACATTCCTGGGAAAATGTAAGTAGGGTTCACATGTGTTGAATACTGAGGTGCTTTCTCAGAAGCAGGTGTTTTGAAAGGAAATTGAGAAAACAGGTTTCTAAAGCAATTTTAGTGAGCTATAGTGTCTGCCCTAGTCAGTAGGGACATAGTATTTAAGCTGAAGCTATTTTTTAACATAGTTTTCTCTCCTGTAAGCGAGGCCTGACCGCTAAGTGGGTTGTTGCAATAAGCAATCCCCCTAATGCTAGCCCAACACATTCAGCTGTTGTGTGAAGTCACGCTGAGCACAAAACAATTGCAAGGTTTGCTAGTCTCTAACTCGGAGCTTGTAATGATGCTTTGGGATACAGAATATGAAAGACATTTCTGTACCACCTCTGGATGTGAGCTGTAACTGCTGTAACAGTTAAAATACAAATTAATAAGAACATGGAAGCTGGGGCCTGAGACAGTCCCAAGGTTGCAGTAATCAATTATTTTTTTTTCCACTTCAAGAAAACTCTGGGCTCAAATATCAGGAACACTGTTGCTGGATGTAGTCCATGCATGCAGTTGCTGTTGGTGTGGTGGGAAATCAGTGGAGTTACTCAGAAGGGATGTATGTGAGTGAGGAGCTGAGTGTGCTGCCCATGTTGCAGGGAGGCATCCTAATACCTGGCCTTGTTAGCTTTATGACTGCTAAAATTCATCGCACTCATCTGAGGGGCATGGCTTGTCTTGCAGTTCTGCAGGGAGGAAATGAAGGAGAGAAGGAGCAAAAGGAGAAAAACATCAGGGAGTGATTTTTAAAAATCTTTCCTTCCTTTTGAATTGCAGACACGTTAAGTATTTAATATTTTGAGAGCATCTTCTTACTTAGAAAAGCTGGCAAAGATGGGATTCAGTATGAGTCTGCCAGATTGATTTACAAATCGGCCTTACGAACTCCTGCTGCTTAAACATAGCAGAATGTGACAATTAAAGCCAACATCTGGAATTCATTTGTGGAGCAGATCCTAGATAAACATTAAATGAATGTCCATTTCCTTAGCATTGGATTTCCTCTGGCTACTACAGTTTAAGTAGTGTCATCCTATCAGATAGAGCTGATGATGATAGCAGCGCAAATGTCAAAGCCATGAGCCAAATCTATTTGTTCCATCTTTTAGCACTGAAACTAGGACTAAAGCTGGGCTGAAGAGACACACATTGTTTTTTCCACTAGACTCTGGGGATAGGATCCTCATAACTAACCTGGGCTAAGCTGGTTGTGTGGCTCCCTCTCTCTCCTGTGAACATGGAATACTTCAGATTAGTTAGGTTAATCTCACTTGAGGAACTTTGTCTCAGTGAAGTTTCTCCTGTCTCCATTTCCCTCAAACTTGTCAAGGTTACTGCAATCTCCCTTCATTCTCCAAATCCAGGGAGGGATTCTGTTTGTTCATTTGTTAGAAACAGAGAAAATTGGTTAACGAATTTGGGACTAAGTCCAAAGTTAAGTAAGTGGAAGCCAGTCACAACACATACCTGCCTGTCTTCCCTTGCAACAGATCTCTTCCTTGAGGCTTTGCTGAAGTGGAGAGTGGTCAGTGCTGTCCACATCCATGGTGGATGAGATGGAAAACCCTGGGGAATGGTTTTTCTCAAGGCCAAGGAGAGCTTGCTTGCCCTCGCAAGAATCCTATTTCTTTCTGCAATCCAACCTAACTGTCATTGTGGGGGAAATAAAAAGCACCTTTCGGCTTTCAGTTGTGCTCGTATTGCCTTGTAGTCTCTGACCTCCTTGGTCATTGGAGGAGCAAAAAAATGCGATCGTCTGTGGGTGGTTCCTTTCTGCTCTGTACCATGCAGGAGCTATATTGAAAGAAGTAAACGTATTGCCAGTGCAGAGGTCCTCCTTCCAACCTTGAGGTGATTTCCAAAATCTTAGTTAGTGCCTCTTCGGGTCTCCAGGTCACTTCTGCTGGAGCTCTCTGCAGCTCCTGGCTTCTGCTTGAAGCATGGTCTCTCTCTCTCCCTCAGGACTCCAGTATTCAGCTTCTTCCCACTTTCACCAGTCTGAAAATCAAGAAGTCCTCTTTCCCACCTCTTGTCTAGTCATTCAGCTTTACAGAAGCATTAGCTCAGCACTGTGGTTTCTTTGGGGAAAATTGCGTGAATCTTTTCCTTTCCTTCCCTCCCCTGCTTTCACACCCTGCCTCCTCCCACTTTGTGAAGAAGCTGAATCCATATGGATCTTCTCGTCTCAGGACGTAGCTCCTGGGAGGCACCCAGGTGACTTTCGGGAGGCATTTGGGCTTCCGATCTCTTGTCCCCGGTTCAGCAAGGAGCAACACAGCCGTGAGGGCTGTGCTTGACATACCTCAGAGTGCTCAGTGACACAGTAATATCTTAAGGGCCAGTGCATTTCAGAAACGGAGCACAGATAGGTTCCCCGAATCATCCTACCGAATCAGCAGGACTTTCTGCAGAGAGCAGGCGCCTTCTCTCCTCTGAACGCCCCCAGCCCGGCTTAGCTGGAGGGAGCCGGTGACCCCGCGCAGAGCGGGCTCAGCACAGCGATGCAGAAGAGCTGTGAGTGAGACCCATATGGCCCTTGCGCTTTGCATTCTGATAGTATAGAGTTGCCTGCTCGGGGTAGGCTCAAAGAAGCAGAAGTAGTTTTCTTGCTGGTTGGCCCTTTTTCCCTTGTGACTCTATGAGTGTTAATCTGCGAGTTGAAACCGTAACATGAAAAGGCTCCACAAAGAGGAAAGATTCAGGTAAGTTTACAGTTATGTTATTTGGCTTTGCTCGTGACTTCTGTCTAGTAGGTTTTCTAAAGCAGCCAATAAATATTTTTCTCTCTGTTACGGTGCTGACAGTAGCCTGAAGTCTCAGTTTCCTCCTATGGAAGATAGACCTTCGAGGTCTATAAAATTTATACAGTATACTTTCTGATTTTTATTAGCCTAGTAAAAGAGATCATATTTTGTGTGCTTCTGTATCTCTGGATGTTATGACTGGGGAATTATTCTGTGAGGCAATAGGCTGAATGCTGTGGTTGAAAATACTGATTTATCTGAGCTGTGAAAAGCGCTAGACCGAGCAGATAATGAAAGTCCTTGAAATGCTTCAGACAGGCACAGCCATTTTAGAATATCCCACAAGGGGGCTATGGGTTACGTTGTCATTTAGTTTTTACTCGTTGCTAATTAGTTCCACCTAAATACTGATGTCCCTAGCCCATTCCTCATCTCTCAATTTAACACCCCAAAGACTGAATTTTGTTTGCTGTCCCTGTGTTTGAAAAACAGTTTTAGGGCAGCTGGTCTGTTTGTGGCTGTGCAGTGAATCTAAATACCTTTAAAAATATAATAATTTTAATAAACATGTCGTTCAAGGCCTAACTGAGTGGAAGGGGTAGGGCACAGCAGAAAGCAAGTCCCAGACTTTATAGTCTAAACAGATGAAGTTGATCAAGGACTGGTGGGGTAACAGAGGTACAAAAAGATAAAGGGAGTTTCTAGACCTTGTGCAGAACATCCGTGGCATAAATGGCCTCTTTATGGTCCCTATTAGTTTCTTCTCTGCATTGTTTTTCTTATCTGGGCAGCTAAAAAAAGAAACAAAGTGTTGGTCAGTAAAGCACATATTGTTTAATAGCCTCTGTTTCTATTCAAATAGAATTTTGTACCAAGACTGGGTAAATACTTTGGCTTGGGACAGAGCAGGGCTGGAACGGAGCTACCATTTAGGTACGTATAACTTCGCCTTGTGAGATCACCCATGACTTTTACCTTGATAATAAGGAAAATGGCTTTCTTCCAATGAAGGAGGAAAAAAAAAATGGTAGAAATGCACAGTAAAGTAGTAATAAGAGCTTTTTCCATTGCTTGGCTTAGGCTGAAATATTTTTAGATATACACATTTTACCAAAATAATTTGTTTGCTTGTAAGAAAGTCTCCAGAATGACCTTCTGTCACTATACTGACAGGTGTGGGAGTGGAAGGGATCAGTACAGCGTCACGTGGGTGGGATGTTAGGAGGGACAGTCCCCACTGGGGACTGTTGCTCCTTCCTCTGGGAAAATGATGACTGGTGTGCAGCCTAGATGCAACCTAGAATTTGCCTCCATTGTTTTGTGCCTCTTCCAGCCGAAGGGCAGCTGAGCATAGAGGTCAGGAGGCTTTGGGGCTGCATTACCCCTGCATGGTCCCAGAGGTGCTGTCAGAGGGAGATGCCACATCCTCCTGGCCTCCTTCTTCCATGCAAAATACCACTAAATAGCTGGTGTTTGCCACAAACATAGGTGAGTCCCCCTTACTGCCACATGGAAGAAATGACCGAGTTCTTTAACCTTTTGTTCAGTAAAGAGCAGTGGAAGGTAAATCTGAGGTGACTCTGTTGCCTTCTGCATCATTTTTCTGACCTAAAAATAACATTGTGGCCCCTGCGGTTGCCACTAGGGTTATTTAGTGCTTCAGCCTTTTTTTTTTCCTCTTCCCTTTCCAGAACACTAGTGCTGCTGAGCAGAAGAACTGCCCCATTATGCGAGCCCAAAGGAAACACTGCATAGAAAATGCGAGGAATTTTTAGGCCATGATATGTTTGGACTAGGAAGCAGGGGACTTGGAGGAATGCGGAGTACGGTTCCAAAAATATTCCTTGCAATAGCACTCTTGGTCAGTAACAGTTATTTTTGTTGGCCCGCCAGCCCCCTCGAGCAGAGGTGATGTCATTCCCCGGCATGGTGGAGGTGGAAATACAGAGAGTGCCCTGTGGTTTTGCAGGGCTGAGAGTGGACAGCTGAACCGAATGCCTTCTCCTGTCTCAAATGCTCTTTCTGTTGTAAAAAAAAAAAATTAAAAATAGCATATTGTGGGGGATGGTGAGGATGGCTTTAAAATAATTAACAGCACTGTAGAAACATTTTCTGTAGTCGTAGTCTCTTCCTCCCATGTGAGCTCCCTTCCTGTTAGCTGTTCTGCTTTTCTCCTTATAGCGGTGTGCATGCTTGGGGGATGCTTTTTGGGTTGTGTTTACAATGGTATACTTCTTTACTTAACAAAACTGATGAAATCATAACATGTAGCACTTTCGGTGTCCTGACCACCTCTGGCCAAGACAAGGCACATGAATATCTTCACAGTGATAAAAATGGGCTGCTATACCCTAGGCCACCTCTGAAAAAGAAAGCCAGCACTTTTTCTGTAATAAACAGGATGGAGTGGTAAAATACTGGGACCTTTTTCCATGCTGGTGACTCTCAATGTTCATTGTGATCTTGGTGATGCTGATTTGACTTTTAAGTGCGTGTGAGAGACCAAGAAAGAGAGGAACTGTGATTTTTTTTAAAAAAGTTTACCTAGGCTGATGAGTAAAAGCTGTGTGCATCCATGTGTGGTATGAACCCAGCATGACTGTAACTTCACCTCAGTCCTCCCTACCCTTAATTACATTCAGCACGCGTAGCTAAGCCGAATTTCCACTTCACCCCAGAAACAGGGTGCCACAGCATACTAGACAGGAGGCAAGGAGTTAAGAAACCTGGTTTTTATTCCTGGTTCTGGCATTTAGCTACTGGGTGCCCCTGGGTATTGCTTTCCTGCCTGGGTCTTATATATGCCACTTAATGTACTCCCAGATGGACAGTGTTTGTCCTTGTGGGACTCTAATTTTTGTTATGGTATCTGGATTTAATTGCATGGAAATTAATAGTAGGCACACCAATGATGTTTGTTCCTTCACCAACACTTGTGAAAGTTATGTCTTGTTACATGACGTGAAGGGCAATACATTTGAGCTATTTTGGACCATGGGAGTGATCCAAAACTCTCCTGTTCAGATCTTTATTGCATGGTGTTTCATGGGGGAAGGAAGAACCTGTAAAAAACGCTGCGCTGCCTTTCCCAGGGTTCCTCAGCCAGGTATCTTGGGGCTGCAGAGGAAAGAAAACTGTATAAAAACAACCCAAAAGCATAGAATGCAAAGATTTCCTAACCTTGAAACTTAACTTTTGAGTTGATAAAATCCATGCAACGCTGACAGTTATACAGTGTCAGGAAATTGTTAAAGGTGTCAGGTTTTCCATTTTAATTCTGGGAACACTCTGGCAGTAGATTTCCTTGAAAATGCTGTTGAAAAGGTCCCACTTTTTAAATTGGAAAGATTTACAATTTACCTTTTCTGTTAACCTTTTGTTCCTCAAAAGGTTAAGTAAGGGAAATTCCTCTTTTTAACACTGGTAGCTCTTTGACAGGGTTTCCTTAGCACTGGGTAACTTGGTTTTCTCAGCAAACGTGCCGATGTAATGGTAAAAGAAACACTTACTTGCAAGTTATCTACAGAGGTCTTAGAAAACCGCGTCACATAATTCATACTCTCTATTTAATTTTCACTATCAATGTGCCCTACTAAAACTTACCACTTGCACAAGTTTCTTGCCTCTTCAAAGTGTTACACAATTTTGAGTGAATGAATCAGGAAAGGGATCAGGTGGTCTCAAGGGACAGTTGTCCCAGGGCTAATCCACGTCTCCAGATTTCTGCCCATAATGGCAAAATAGCCAGCTGCTTCTTCTCTGCTTGGATCTTAATATGATTGGGGCAGGTTTAAAAAATCAGTTGCACCTGGGGTTTCATCAGGACTTGTTGGTGTAATGGATTATCTGCTGACTGTGGAGCAGGCATGGAAGGCTACGAGCAGACTATGGGTTCGGGAGTATGTCAGGATTAATAGGCCAGCCAGTCCCTTGATTAGCTCTACCCTGGCAGCTGCCTAGTAGCCAGCTTCCAGTATAAATAATCTTATAACTCTGGGGTTGATATTTCCAAAGCTTAAAATATGAAGGCCATACTGTGCTCTTTCTCAATACCATGACCTTAATAGGTTTCCAGTAAGAGCTGTAAAAATTGTCCCCACACCCACTCTGCTTTGTGACGTGAAAACATCTGTGCAACAGTGCATGGCTTACTGTCCTGGGCAGGACTGAATGAAGCACATTGCCTAATTGGAGAGGAAAGGTCTTTGATGTGCCTCAGATTAAAGACATCTAATGGTCTCTCTAATTAGTCACTGAAATAGATTTGTCGTTCTGAATCAAATTGTATCAGAAACATTAATGATCATGGGTGATTACTTTTTTTCCTGTTCTTCAGATAGTTGGATAAACTGCAGTTAGGTGACTGGCTGTATTGGCCTGTTGGGACACATGCTGAAGGAGACAAACAGGACAAAGGAAGGTGCAGCACACTGTACTGCACTGGGAAAAGCTGATAGTGAAGAGGGTTTGTAGAGGGTCATGGTCAAAAGATCCCAAGTGCTTTGTCTTAAGGAACACAGTGGGGCAGGTTATGGACACCTTATGCTGAAACCTAATGCATCAAGTGTTTATTGATACCCATAGGTTAGTTCCCAAATGCTGTCAGAATTGAAACAAGGTTGTACAGAGGCAATTTTATACAGCTGGCTGGAGCATCAAGGGACCTTTGGAGCATCAAAGCGACCTTTGCACTGAAGGGGTCTTGGCCCTGGTGATGAAGATGGTGAAATGGGGATCGCCAACAATTTCCTGGAGGGGGAAGTCCCTCCTAGAAGCTTGTCTCCTAGAGCCTTGCTATGCTATTGATACAGGTTATTGAAACAGGGTGTTCCCATAGTCACTTCCTCACATTGGCATGTAACGCTCTCCCCCAGTGAAATTCCTACCTTAACTTCAGTCATTAGCAGAGCCCAGTTTTCAAACAGCTGTTTCCCCATAAGGCATAGGTTGCTCTGCAGGGCAGGTCATTTGCTGCCAGGACCCTCTAAAGAAGATTTCTCTTTCTGGATTGTGCAGTGTAGCAAAGCCGGCAGTGAACACTGGATTAATTTTCTGTGTTATTGTTAGAGTGAGCTCTTTATAACCATTCAATTTTCTTTTAAATAAATCCCATTTGGAAAAACAAATCCTGCCCATAAAAGCAGCTCTCTGTGCTGGGTTAGTTTTCAGCATACCGTACCAGCTGTATATTTGGGTTTATGTCTCCAGGCTAAACTCTCATTCCTGTGTGCAAGCAATGTATTCATGCCAGAGCAATGGCAAAGCTGTTTCTTGGGACTCTTAGGGTTTCATTAGGTCTAATGTCATTAGGAAGATGGAAGAGAATAAGGTGGGAAGGTGAATAAACAAGGCAGTTTGTCCCAGGGACTCTTGTGTGAAAGATTAGAAAGGGCCCAAGTTTACACCCATAAAGTCTAAGGTGGTAGAGATCCCTGTGTCAGCTTTTCCCCAGCCTCCTGGGCATCACGCGTGTCCTGCCAGTCTGGCTCCCAAGTTTGGGCCAGTTTATCCTTAGCCTGTCTTCTTCCTCCATGGTGTCCCACTGTGCACACTGTGGAGATAAAGCGTACCTCTGACCACATGCAAAGGTAGGAGGGACATCTAATCAGGGTGGCCTCCATCCAGAGCAGAAGTGGGACTTTCCTGTGCCCACAGAGGATGCTGAGAGGGCTGAGACTGATTAGAAATAGAGGCAGTTTTGTGGCACCCAGGATTGCATTAGAAACTTCCTGAGAGCATCATCTATTTTTTTGATCCCAAATAAAAGTGTAGGACCAGAGTATTCATGTTTCCGTGGAGGACAGTTCTACAACATGGCAATAGACATCCCAGTTTCCTTGTCTTGGGGACCTTAGCTGTGTCCAACAAGTTGCAAACGTTATGGGACAAAACATAAGGGGACTATCATTTTTGCCAAACTAAGAAATTGCCGTTTGAGTTGACTTGCCCTTAAATTCCACTTCAGGTGGCATGGTAAAGAACCTAGATATTGAGGTGTGCTGCATCTCTCCAGTTCCCCAAGCCTTCCACTTCACAGCTTCATGTTCTCTGAAAATGTGCAGCTTACGGTTTAAGCTTCACTGCTTCCTGCAGACTGTCTCTTTAAATTCCTCTTTTTTCTCTTTTTTTTGTTTTTCCCTGCAAGAGGGAGATGAGAAGAAGCAATTGTCCCACAATTGTTGCCAATTCTTTGCTGGCTGACACTTAAATATAAGGAAAAGTCAGCAAAATATAGAATCTGTGAAGGGAGAGAGAGATCTCAAAAGAAACCGTGGGAATTGGAGCTCGTTTGAAACAAAAGCGCTGTTATTCATCGTGAGCTTCATCTTAGCAATTCCAGGGTGTGAGACACTACGAGCCTCCACTGTTGGGACACAGAGTGGGAAATTTCAGCTACAGCAAAAGAGTCATCTGAAGATATAATTGTGAAGGAGTGTGAGGCACCCTTTTTCTTTCCATCCTCATTCCATCTGGAATTATTTCACATGGTTATTTAGTAACACAATAACAATAATACTTTGGAGTTATTTAATAAGGTTTCAAATAAGACCTCAGAACGTCATTAGTGGAGAGTCATACTTAAATTACATGAGACTATTTTAAAGTATTTTTTATTTTAATTTCTATGTGTAATTCTTGAGACAGAGTAGTTTATTTCTGCTTCTGTCTGGCCTGGACGTGAGAGAATTCAAACGCCTGTTTCTGGATATGGTCTTTGCAGATAGTTTGGTTTTTTTTTTTTTTTTTTCAATGAGCTTTAAGGGGTGGAAGGAAGCCTGGTTTAACACTTTAGCCAGAGCACAGGATGAACTATTTTAAAGCAGTTTTTGCTTGCTGTAGGGCCTATGTGCCACTGTTGAGGAGGTGGGGCAGGATTTTTGGACACTGCAAAGAAACCATATTGTTCTATATATTGCAGAACAAATTCCTAGTGGGATTTCCTAGTCCTCAGCACGCAAAGTTGGCCAAGGGCTCCTAATCTGGCATTGCTTTTGACCTTCTGTTCATCCTTCCTTGTGTAAAACAGTGCAACAGTCATGGGACAAAAGTTCTTCAGTTCCTGTGGATCTTCACAGCTTGCAAAAGGTTCAGCATTTGCATAGCTTCTACTAAAACAATTTCCTTGCAAAAATAATTTAATAGAAATTGAAAAAGTAGTCCCGTTATGTCAAGTGGCAGATCTCAGCCTCAGGCAAAAGCAGCTGAGCTGAGGTTTTCATTACGATTCTCCTATCTTAGGAATTAAGTGAAATGTGGATTCTGGTAATCTGAAAGGTTAGCATGGAGTGACTGAATCAGAAGAGTCAAAGAGAGAGAGAAGTGATTTTTGGAATCGTGTCTTCAATATTGCTGGAAGTCCATGGTTCAAGCTTGTGTTCGGATTGGACCCTCAGCAGCGTTTCTTCAGCAATTCATGTCACACCAGCAACAATTTGCTTTTCCTCAAGTTGATGTTTTACTTACTGTGTTCATATCCTTGGGGAAAAATAACAAGTGCGTAGGATTGGAAGGTGGTTTGATAGGACTGAAAAGGAAAATAGCTCAAGTTTTTAAACTGAGGTAAATATTTAGTGCTTATGTCAGTTGTGCATCAGCGTTTGATTTCCTTAGTGCCTTAGTTCTCCTCCCTCCCTCTCCACTTACCTCTCTCTGTCACTTACGTTTTTGTATGACATGGAAGTACCTAATAGAGGTTTATAAAGTAGAGGCTTTTGCAGACCTTTAATTTGAAGTGTGGTGGTGTGATGGCCAGAAGTGCATTGCTAAAAAGCAGGATGCTGCCTTGTGCAGTCCCTTGGGCTTCAGTCTAGCCTGAGCTGTCCATTTGCTTGGGAATATGCCAAGGCTGATTTTGCTTCTCCAGTTTTGAAACCTGCTTTCTGTCTGAGGGAAAATCTTGCATGTATTTTTCAGGATCCAAGATTTACACCATGAGAGAACAGGGCTTATGGCATTATCTTCTCCATGTCCCTTCGTACCTCTCCTGCAGTGGCTAGCAGCAGAGGAAACACCAGCAGATAAATGTGTTCATTGGGTGAAGGGGCAGGTGATATGATACTGTTGGTGAGGGACTGAGGAAAGGGCATCTGCCAGGCTAGAAGATATGGTGGTGCATCAAAGTCACCCAAGGTGCCATGTTCTGGAGGGCACAGCGGGAGCTGGCATCAGAGCCCCCAGCAGCATCTCAGGATGGTTTAAGACAGAAACTAAAAGAAGAGCAGCCCAGCAGGAATCCAGAGCTGGTGTCAGCTCCCATCCTGCTGTCCTGGATATCGAGGCAGCAACATCCATCTGCCAGATCCCAGGAGTCCACTGCCCATTCCCAGCTATGAACTCTGCCTGTACCACCCCAGAACTGGTGTTTTCTTCTTTGGACAGTGCCGTGTTATGCTGGTCATTTTTCTGTAGTAAGAAATAGGCCTCACCCCTGTGATCTTGCAGGCTAAGTCAACTACACAGACGAATGATGAGTGACAGCCCTTGTCCCATTTTACGGAGTGAGGGAACTTGCCTGAAGTCCCACAGGAAGTTTGTATAGGAACTGGAAACTATGACCCTGTGTTACAAGTCCAGGTGCCATAATCAGAAGTCTGTCCTTCTTTTCCAAGACTTATTAATAGATGTTATTTCTCTGCCAGAGAGGTTTTTTTTCTGATTTTCTGATATAGAACCTAAATATTTTCTTTTTGAATTTCATTCTGCTAGTTTGAGGTAGACCCGCTGTAAAGAATTTGATATCCCCTTTTGATTTGGCTTTGGCTTTCTGCTATTGACAACGCACATAAATGATAGAGAACAGTCACTGTTGGGTTTCCTCCCGTGCACAGACAGAAGATTTGTTGGTGCACCACGAAACTTCTCTAACACATATGGAAGGTATTGTGTGTTAAAATTTGCCAGTCAGGCATGCTTATAAAGTGTATTAAAGCAAGCTATAATGTCTCAGTGTGAGGAGAAGAAGATGTGGGACAAGGGTGCTTCCATGCACATGTACCTGGCCCAAATGTGGAGGATACAGCCTTTTAACAATTTAGAAAGTTCTGCTGTCTAACCTAAACCCTGACTATAGTGGTTTTTCTACACTTTAATTTGCATTTTGTTTTGGGGCTTTTTTGGTCCAAAGTTATTTTATGTGTGTGGGGTTTTCCATATTTTAATTGTCAAGTTAAGGACCTAGAAGGATCTGTTAAGAGTGTCTCAGTGCACTGGAGGTGCCATGAATCTCTTTGACCCTCTGACAGTAGCAGTTTGGTCTTAGAATTTTACAGCACTTGTAGCTTTATTACAATAAATGAAGTATAACTTCTGTTCCCTAAGAATTTCTTTTTTAAGGAGTCTTTGAGCTTAGAATCTATGCTGGACACTGTACTATGAAATTATTTGTACTATCACTGATAACTGTATTATCACCCTACTATCACTGAGTTAATTTCCTCAGATAGGGTCTCACGTGCTGGCCTTAGGAACAGGATGTCGGAACATGGGCATGCCCAGGTCAGACTGAAGCAGAGACCCACCTAGCACAATCTTCTGTCTGTAACACCCATGATAGTGGACACCCAAGAAAAAGTGAAAAAAACACAGAGGAAGCATATCGTGGTATTCCCTTCACAGAAGTGCACAAACTCCAATAGCTAGTTGCTTGGGAATTCCCTGAAACACAAATGGTGTCTCTGTACAGCATGCAAAGCACTGGACCCCAACCTGTGCTGGCTCATTATCAACAATATGTAGTAAATATTGTTGTAATTAAAGACTGAGTAAACAGCCCTGTTTAGCGTATGGGAGATGTGGCTGGTTTTTTTATTGTGGAATACACTGCCTGTGAGAGCAGCAATGGACTTCATTCTCCTGTCAGAGTGGACTGCAGTGGCTGACTAGTCCTTTCCACAGCTGCAAGCAGTATTAGGGCTGCTGCTGAAGGGTCACCATCTCTTGCAGCTCTGGGTGGCTTGTAGCTGAAGTTAGTCCTTCATCTCCCATGGACAACAAGCCCTTGAGGGTTTTATCTCAACTCAGTACTTCTCTTGTGACAGAAGTTCCCTGGGCCTGTTCCTTCTTGCTGGGAACAGCCAAATTAAATGCATTGCTGAAAAGCCATTATCTGCCTCTACGTTAGCCACTGGTTGGCATCCACTGCCTTAAAGATCTGCAAGGTCATCTTATTGTTTTCCTTCACAGTTGTCCACAAATCCTTCCAGATTTGCCTTGGTGGTGGCATCCATGGGCTTGCAATGGTAGGGAGAGGTGTTCTGTGTGTGGAATACTGGAAATGGCACCCAAAATGATGGTAGGGGTGCTGTACAATTATCTTTCCTTCACCCTTGTTTCTTTCCAAATAACACACAGTCATTTATTCAGATTTGCTGCTTTCTGGAAGATGTTATTGCAGCTTGTGATGGTGTCTAGGGCAATAGTCATTCTGAGACCAAGCCCCAAATTTTCTTTCTGAAAATTTTCTGAGTTTGGTGGAACCAGAATTTTCTGTGAGAAGATGGTTTCTGTGCTAAAAAGCATTCACATTTCTGTAAGAAAAACAGTGAGGGACTTACCTCCATAGAAGATGTCACCTTGAGCAGAGTGTAACATGGCTGTAAGGCCCTTCTGACAAAACCCAACTCAAAGCAGGGGCAGAAAAGCTGAGATTCATGAGGGACCAGTCTAGGGAGATGTCTCCTGGGAGGGCTGTGCCCTGCACTCACTGTAAAGGTTTTCAGCTTCACAGAAAGAAAGAAGTCACGTCTCAAAGCATGCAAAATGTTTTTCTGTCCTTATTGCTACACTCCCATGGCTTGCACGACTTATAATACTCATTTCTCCCCTGCACAGTATCTTGTCTGATGCTTTACCCAGTAGGACTCTCATATAGTGTACGTAAATAGCGTTTTATTTCCACTTTGGGTAAGTGCAAATGACTGCACAATCTTCAAGAAAGTGAAGAATGAAGGCTGTTTCCTCTGAATAGAAGATATTATGAAGTAATGCCTCTGTGATTCAAACTGAAGGGAGTTTTTTAGGTAGGCAGTGTACAGTAATTACGCAAATTGGAATTTTGGCTAGAACAAGCATCTCTGCATTTGTGAAAAATGCAGTGAGATTTTTAATGATGATGAATGATCAGCACACTGGTTTTATGTTTTGCCCAAAAGAGGGATGAATCATAGATGTAAGAGCTGGAAAAGACTTACAGAAAGAGGTCATGTAATCCATCCCCAAGAAGACAGGATCACATTGATGTTTGATGGTTAAAGGTGCTTCAGTAGTAGTAACTTAGCTGTTCTGTTCACTTGCTTCTTTCCTGATGCCTTCAGGTTTTCCTTTGGTTTCATTGCATTCCTGCAAAAGAAGAAAACTCTTCCTAAGTCCTTCTCATGACAGATGCTAAGCAGTGCTCAAATCACATAAGCCAAATTCTACCCAAAAGTTTTTGGTAACTGCCAACCAATGAAGACTTTCATAGTTTGAGCATTTTGAAAAGATAACAACCACCGGATCACTCATTTGCACAGTGCCAGGAAAATACTATGTTGCTTTTAATAGGCACAAAGCTGGCATTTTCTCTGCAAGCTTTTTATGATGGTTTAATTTAAGTTTAGGAGGTAGCCCAGTCATCTCTCTCCTTTAAAAAATACATGTGTGTAGAAATAACTAAAGTTAAGCAAATGAGTATAAAATGACATCCTTTTCTGGGTAGGATGAAGCAGCCTGATTTAAAGGAAACTTTTTTGACAAGATCTTCTAAATATAGCCGTTAAGCTAGCTCCTCTGGAAAGCGATGGCAGCTTTTAAAGTTTTGCCTGAAAGTAGCTGTCTACAGAAGGCACCCCCAGGATTTTAAGTAATATTTAGAAAGCCATCAACCCAACATCATCCTTTATTTTCAGAGTTTCTGTAACTGTTTCCTTTTTATGCCATTTGGATTAAGGACAGTTAAATTGCACCAGACTAGGGGCTGTGTTGACAATTTGCCAGGCTCTTGAGAGCCACATGTAATTTTCAAAAGATGGAGAAAATTGCAGCTGGTGCTTATTTGGAACATGGCAGGTTGCATCACTTAACCATGCAAGAACATTACTATGCCCACAGAGGGACACATATTTTGACAGAGCTGTGGTTATGCCAGCCTGTCCTGGGTGTCCTAAAAACCTTCTTCCTGTGTCCTGTTTTTGTAAGTGGGAATTTCTGAGTAATTTCTGAGCAGGAGACGTTGCATCATGGAATGGTGTTAGGAAAGTTGTCTGAACAGCTGCAGCTGGTGGCCTTCATCCCCAGCAGAGCGGGGAGCACCATGTGCTGGATACTCATCCAGACCTGTGCTGGATTGCCTCTCATTGAGGGTCATCAAAAATAACCACAGCAACTCAGTGCCTCAGAATACGCAGAACAGAAAGCACCAGAGAATTTGGCAACCAAATATTACAACCAACTCTTCTAAAAAAATGTAACGATAGTGAAGTCATTTGCAGGTAGAGAGATAAGCTTGTCCTTGACTTCCCAGAAGGCCTGAGCCAAGACGCAGTTAAATGTATTAACAAGTCATTAACTTGGGTTTCTGTGAAATATCTGAGATCACTTAATGTGTTTTTTAAACTGATAATCATTGTTCAGAAGGACAAATTATGTTGAATGTTGTGCTAACAAGTATATTTGCTAACACGATGCTTTTCTCCTGTGCAGATAAGACTGAAGTATGTTGTTCCAGGTAGCCGGAGGAGGGAATTGTGTATGTCCCCTACTAAAAGCAATACTATGGGCTGTGTTGCTTATCACTCGTGTGGCTAGGCAGGTGCCAGGAAGGATGATTGATACCATTGCATCTTACCTTTACTTACCTAACAAGAAAATAATAATAATGTCTCGAAACCTACAAACCAGACATAAGGCTTGTTTGCATACCCATGTCACCTTGTGCTTTGTGCTCCCGGTCTGTGTGTCATGTGGCCTGAATGGAGGCTCTGAGCAATAGCTACAGAATAAGTAATAAATAACAAAAATGGCAGCCATTACAACAACTGTGATCCTACGTTGTTGAAATTCACAGGTTACCCAAAAGTAAGGCAGGAAAGAATAAGGAAAATAGTTACTGCCACAGAATAATTCATATTATCCTGTTTTCTAGCCCAACCCAGTAGACCATACCAACAAAATGGAGGCCTTTTGTCTTATTTCTGAGACAGCACAGTGGTTTCAATGTCTGTCTTCTATGTCTTTCTCACATGGCAAGGGCCTTTCATTGCCAGAGTAGGAGCCAGCAATTTTTTCTTTAGGGTTTTTGGCAGGGATCTCTCAAGATATTTTTGTGTGTGTGTTTGCAGCCAGAGGTATTGCTAGTACTGGGGCTCACCTCAGGCAGTTAACCCTCTTCTTCATCGAGGCCTGGAAAGTCAGTCAGTGGTTGGGCCTTCCTTCACTGTTGTGCTCAATGTAGTTGCTTAAAAATTGGAAAGTGTGTTAAGTAAAGAATTTTGCATTTCCAAGGAAGAATATAGGCTATGTGTCATGCCATATGGTAGGTAGGCACTCAGTATAGATGTTCCTGTGATCTCTTTTGACTTTCAGCTACAATGTCTAAATGTACAGCTTATGTAGGAAAGGCCAATCTCATCCCACAGACTTTTCTGTGGTTGCCTCAAGAGAGGAGCCATTCAGCTTCTGTGAGCAAAGATTTGTATGACTGTAGAGCAGCAAAGTTAGGCCACTGCTGTCTGCTGCAAAATGCAGTAACTGCCTTTGCAATTTATAAAGAAACTTGATCAGGAGCAATATTTGTGGCTTAAAAGGGCTGAAGACAAGTTGGAGATTTCACTGAAAGCTACAGAAGTGGGAGGCTGACTGCCCACGTGGTTTCTTTGCTGAAACAGCCATCTAATAATAGTTATATCAGCCAAGGCTATGTCCGGGAAGCCAAATGAATGTTGCTTTTACCTGGGGATCATTTTCTTTGTGTGAATCTCTGCTGGGACTTTCTTGCAGAGAAAATGAATCCTAAGATTCATTATTCCAGCTGCTCAGCTGGAATAAATCGATTTTACTAGCAATAGCAGGATTTTGTCCATATGATAATTTTCTGTGCCTGTTTGAGCAAGGAAGGGTCTGGCAATAAAGCTATGCAAGTGTAATGTTTCTAGCATAGATGAGGCATCAGTAAAGAGACTGTGCTGAAGACAGGCTGGATTATGTTTGCTAAGTGGATGGAGCCCGGCAGGCAGATCACGCTTCCCTTTAGAAGCCTATCGCTGTGTACAGGACTGTCCTGTCTTGCAAATGCTTTTCAGATGTCTCAAACATGGACCGTTTTTACAAAGGAAGAAAGGTCAAGCATTTCTAATACTGTGTCCACCCTTGCTTTGTGGCTCTCAGCATGAAATTTGATTTTGCTGAGTCGATGTCCCACACCTGGATGTCAACTCTACCTTCTTACTGTTCCTCCACTCATTTTGTCCTGGACTTCCCTTGAGTTTACCGTTTACTGATCACCAAATGGATGAACAAAAGAATCGAGAGGCCTTATTATCAGTTTGCACTCACTTTTAATGAAATGCTGTCATCAGACACTCCCAAAGTCTTAATGAAGCAGAGGAAATCAGAGAGTGACAGAGTGAAGTGCTAATGCACTTTGCAGTAGTTACACGCAGTGGGAGTATCTTTGAGATCCTCTGAACTGCAGAGGAAACCCAGAAATGTTGTAGTATAAAGGAGCTGGATCATACATTCTCTGCTGGGGAAAAAGAAGTTTGTCTTCAGATTAATGACAAATGAAGAAGATCTGTGAAAGGTTGTTTAACTATGTACTGTGGTTTAGTGCAGAAACGTGCCCTGTCTTGTTTGCTAACTTTTGAGAAGAATCCCACTGTGTGCTGGGACTAAGTCTGATTTCACTAACCTTTTGGGAATACACAGTGCATAGTTCAGCCTCTTTGGTACAGTGCATATGAAAATACAAGACTAATGGTCTGGCTCCCTTCCATGCCACTAGGATTTTTGCAGGGTAAACTGAAGCATAGGCTAAGATCTTGTTGATGGCATGAATAGGGCTCCTTGCCATTCAGCACAACTTCTCAGAAGGCAGCGTCTGAACATGTTTTCAGCAGAGGGAGAACGCATCAGGGGGACTGTAAACATTCACATTTGGTCCTCTTCAAAGAGATGGTTCTGGTCTCATTACTTCCCCTCCTTCCTCTGCCCAGCTCCATCCCTACCCTATTTAGACTCATGATTTACTGGGCTTCCTTGAACTCTGACCTGTGTCAGTAGGACCATGATGTAAACATCTTCCTGTGGCTACAAAGCTGTGACCTGTAGAAGCAGGTGGGGGATGAGAATGGGGTTGGAGCAAGAGTCATGTCATGTGTGGAATCCTATTTTTGGCCCAGGGACTTATGAAAACTGCAGTTCATTGCTCTCCAGAGCAGCAAGAGCCAAAGCCTACAGAGGTCAAGAGGAGCTTTTCTGTTGACTTGAATGATCTTTGGATCAGGCCATATGTTTGCTGTGCAAACTGGAAGATAGCCCTCATAAAACCCACCAAGTGAAAGAGAAAGATTTCCCTCCAGGCACATGGAGGTCCTGCTCTGTGGGTGATCTTTCTTTGTGAATGAAAGCAGATACGAGATTCCTTGTGTAAGACGTGCTGCACAACAAAAGAGAAGCTGGCATTGTGAAAGCCAGGCAGGAAAGTAGCTGGCTCCAGACACGTAGGCACAGCTCAGCGCCTAGCCCAGGAGAGCAACATTTTTTGCATTTTGTTGTTCTGATCAGTGCAGCTGCCAGTATCAAACTTCAGTCCATCTGGGAGGATGCAATGCACTTCTCTGGGGAGCGGGAGTGGAAGGCAAGTGGGTGCAGAGAGATGTTGTTTTTGTGCAGCTCCTGAAGGTTATTTGGAAGGAGTCAAGTGTCAATCAGTGGTTATAGTGTTCCTTCCAACCTGCATTGTGGAAATGCCAGCAATGCTGCTCACTTTTCCACAGTGTTTGGTTTGAAATCAGGTTTCAGCCTGGCTGCAGGACCACTGTGACTATTGCTGACTATTTTCTGTTATTTATTTATGAAGATGAATATTAAAATTGTTTTGGGCGCTCTAAGTGCTTACTCTTCCACCTGAGAACAGGTAGTTTTCTGCAGGATTGCATCTGTTCCTGGTGTGTTTGTATTTGTAACATGATTTTCTTCAAAAGCCATTTATGGAGCCAGTATTACATACATGAAATGAGATCTCAAACTGAAAAACTTGGATAGCATGGTTGCTGCGAGAAGCTCAGATACTGTGTTATTTTTCCCCAAAAAACCTTCTCTTTGGTGAAAGCAAGACAGTGGAAAACCAGATTTTGTTCTCTCTACTGACCTCAACTTCTGCTGAGCTCCTCTGTAGACAAAATTCAGCTCAAAACTGCATTAATAGATAGGTTTGCTTGGATTTCACTGGAACTCTAAATAATTGACCTTAATTTCTTGTCCTCTGCAGCTTCAGCCAGTCTGAACAAACCCTTGTTGAATGTAGGTGGGCATATTTTCATTGCAGTAGGTGGATTTGGCCCCAGTTGAAGCAAGTGGCCATTCAGGCAGTGACTTGTGTGGCCCAGTTACAACTGTCACAGTCTCCTGAGAATCAGCCCGGATATTTTTGCATTCATACCTGCAAAAAGGATTTGGTGTTTCAGTAAGCTGAGTGCTTTTGGAGACAGTGCTGCAGACAGGGGGCACCTGACAGGTTTTTTTGAGGCACTGTCAATCACAACACAAATGTTAAACAACATTTCAGTGAACAGCATCTATCAGGAAACTGTGACATTAACTTTCTTGGAAAGTGCCAAAATAATTCAAGACTGCTTTTAGACTGAAGCAAGGACTTCCTACCCCTTTGAATACATTTTTAGTTTGGCTCAGATAGTGGGTAAAGGTTTAGGTCAACACTTGTGTTTTGTGTTCATAGACAGCTGACGGTATTTGCTGTCCTACTCAGAAGAAAGCTGAGGCAGAGGGCTGAGTCTGAATGCTCTTGTATTTTCATGCTAGTGAGGTGCTATTGAATTTACAGCTAAGTTCAAGCAACCTAAAATCCCAGGCTTTTGATGAACAATTCTGATGCGATCACCATTTAATGAGCTACCCCTCATCAGCTGAGCTGTGGTAGCTGAAATGGCATTCTTATGCCATCACATTTGCAGCAGTTTAGATTTTCACGTTTAATTTGCTGCTGGGGCAGACTGAGTGATTATTCACTGTGACAAAGAGGTGGCTGGGATAGACACAGCAGTGCCACCGTCTTTGGTTGTCAGCCTTTATGCTAAAAGGGAGCATAGCCAGAGTTGTCCTCTTGGAGCTTCCAATATCCTAAGCCATAAGCAAGATGCCGTGTTTGGAGAAGGTGAAAAGTAAGTAGAAGTGTCACTGCCTGTTAGTGTCAAGACTATGTGTCCCTGTGGACTCTAACGTCAGTAAAACCTCCCAGCAGAAGTGTGTGGAAGGCATTAGAGGACTTGGACTGTGAAGGGATTATAGACACGAGCAAGTCACGTGGAAGGCAGCAGAAAAGAAGCGTGGAAGAGTGATACAAAGAAAGAGGGTAGATAGGCATATGGTAATTTGGTGTGAAGAGCAGAGGCGTTTCAGCTAGGTGCATGAGTGGGACTTGTTCACCCTTCCTTGGTTAAAGCCTCCATTGGGGTTTGGCTGTACAGCACAAAGACAAGGGTTTGCACAGACTCCAGGGAAGAGCAACTGTTTTGGACAAAAGACACTGGAATCTCTAGTGACCTAGAGAGGAGACTGAATAGCATTATATTGGCATGCTCAGCATGTAATAACAATTCCTCAGAGTCCTACATCTTGTTTATTGGATGGGTTTTTTTCCTCTTTCTGCCTATCTCTATAGTGTATATGAACCACAGCTGTTGACAAGGAAAATATGCAGTTGCTCTGCAGCAGCAAGAAGGAAAAATAAATCATCCCGCCCCCCACCCCTTCTGTTACTATTGACTTACCAGTGACTATGCTAAGGTTAAAACCACATAGAGCTGCATGTGTAAATGACAAGGAATTTGCTCTGAACTGGAGCACGCTGCCACTCATGAGAGATAAATTCTGTCTTATTTCTAATTGCGTTCCCCTTGCAGGCAGTTCAGCTTTATGGTAGAATGGCTATGATGGTTATTTCAGCAAAGATGCTCCTATTTTGTGCCAACACAATGTTTGGAGACCATGGCTCTACCACAAGTTTCGCTACAAGAGTGGTGAGAACTGGGCATTGGATTGATCGTCTGGAGCTCTGGAGGGGGTTAATTGTCCTCTGTACAACTGAGGGTGGGATTTGCTCCTCGAGATGTTTAATGATGTAGTGCTTTTTATGCCAGAGCACTCACTCTGCCCCTCCTGGTTCTCCCAGCAGACATAGCTGCACATACTCCCCAGCAAACTTGAGCAGATAGTAAAATTTGCCCCGGAAGGCATGCATATTTTTGTGAATAGATCAGATGTGACCAAGGGCACAATTTTAGTTTGTCATGGACAGATCTTCCTCCGGTTTATACTATAGATGTTCCTTCTCATTAGTGGAGTTGCATTCATTTACACTAGCTGACAGTGTAGCCCTGTATTTTAGATGACTTTTGGGATATATATTTTTTTCCTTTTTTTGAGTCCTTCTGCCCTCAGGCTCCCATTCTGCCCGGCAAATGAATGTTTCAAAAAGACATCCAAAGCCAATCTCTGTGTCCTGCGGTGAAAACAAGACTGACTGTATTCATTCTTACTTGTCACTCTCTAAAATATGTCTTCCTGATTAAGTTAGTGGACAAGAGCTAGTCACACACTACAATACGATACAAAGAATATAAAGATGCATACTGTGCTCCCCATGACCTTTCCTCCTTCATGATCAAATTTTTTAGGTTTTTTTGTTGTTGTTGTTAAATACCTTCTGTCTTGAGAACTTCTCTTCCTTTGGCTGATCCTGCTGACTTCTGCGTGAACAGATCAGACGTGAGCAAGGACAGAATTCCAGTCCATCTTGCACAGACAGCACATATTTCTGGTTTGCTGTAACTGTTTATATCAGAGTAAGCACACAGAGGACACATATAAAATCTGGTTCCAGCGTACTACACATTGTAAAGCAAATTTGGTGTCATTGCCCTATGCTGCCTTATATTTGCCTGTTAAGCCTTTAAAATAAAATAGCTTTACAGATTCCAAACCATCCAGTCTCCACTCTCCAGCTGGAAGATTGAAACTGAATTACAGGATAATCTCAAATGTCATCACAATTGCTACCTATGCTACAGTAGTTCCTGTTGTTTGGAAAAATGGTGAAATATTTGGGTTTGGTTATTTGGGTTTTTCTTTTTTCTTTTTTCTTTTTTTTTTCTAAGAAAGTAGGGTTAAACATTGCTACCTGCCAAGATTAAAGTTAATGAAAAATGGCAGGTTTAGGAAGCCATGAAAGTTTTCCTGTGATAAAACAGCTGACTTCTTCAGTCCCATATTACACTTTTATGTCTATGTATGTGGCCAGGAAGAGGTTGGAAAATTGTTTACTCAAGGGCTTGAAGATGCTGCTGAATGAAACGTAAAAAATTGTATTGTCATCAATTCTTCTTTGCCTTTTGCTGACTTCCACTGCCAGCCACTGGCTTATGTTTTGCCTGGTTCACCAAGATTGCAGAGGCCCCACTTTTATGTGTTGGTTATGTAGTAGTATCTTTTAAGGGAGCTTAACTCATTTCTCAGCCTTCTTTCTAACTGTTAGGATGTGTTGAGTACTTTAACATTTACAAGTGTTTTCTCCTGCTGTCTTACGTGTTTTTGGCTCACTTTTGTACTCTTTTTTTTTTCTTCATTCTTTCCAATTTTTGAGCCATGACATCAAGTCTTGACCCAGAATGCTACCTCAGATACTACTGTGTATACAGTCAGATCACCTATCCACTTCTGTGTAGTATTCTCCTTGTATCCAAATAATGCATTACCTGTTTTCACCACAGATTTTGCCTGAGAGTTCAAGTTGAGCTGGTTGCCCTAAAGTCTCTACTTTTGAAGACTGAGTCTCACAACCTGAAGCTCTGCACTCCTCCAGCCTCAAATGTATGCACATCGCATCAATCTGCTGAATGATTACCTATTCAGTGGATGATGCAGCTTATGCTCTAACAGGCATCTCTCTTCTCAGGGTAATGCAGTCTCCACAGTTTGCTTTTTGCTTCTGCCCTTTCTGTGCTGCCACCGATGGTTTTTCCTTCCCCATACAGCAACAGGCTTATCCTGAACTAGAAATGGATTTTTAAATGCTACTTTATCGATTTTGGCTTGATGAGTCCCTGGTGTTTCACTCCTTTAACTTAAGATTTTTGCAGGCTGTGTTTTTTAAAGACTAATGACATTGTTTGTCATCAATCTTCTCTTTTCCCTCTTTTTCAGGGAATGTGCATATATATGTGTGTGTGTATATATATGCTTTTCCTTAATGTTTTAGTATTACTTTCACACATCATTTTAGCCAAGACTGTTTTTTGCCACTGGGAAGTTCAGACTTCATGGAGTGCCCAGGTAAATACTCCAATTATCCCTGTAAAGTTGGGTTTTTGTGGTTTGTTTTTTTTTTTAAAAACAAAAACAAAAAAACAAACAAACCACCAAAACCACCACAACAAACCACAAATAAAACACGTTATGGCTAGAGGCTTAAGGAGCAGTCATTGTCTTTGCTAATGGAAGTGGATGGTCTGCCAATGGAAGAAGATGCTCTGTGGAAAATCCTCATGATCATCCAATCCTTAGCTCATTGGACTGAGCTTGCTGCCGGTAAAGGTTATAAATCTCTCTTCCTCCTTCACATGGTCTGGAAATGTTTAGTTTATCCTGCATTACCCGGTGCAGTATGGCACAGCTATTATAATCCCTCCACTCTTCCAAACACAGCTTTCTCTTTGGAGGATACTAGATGTTTAATTCAGCAAATCCTATAGGGCAGATGACTATTGGCAACTTCCTGATCACCCCCAAGTTATCCAACATGCATCTTCTGGAGCTTTCTGTTTCTGTTGACTCATCAGATATAGCAACTGGGATCTGAAGCTAAATGTGAAAGCCACTTTAGGTTCTTCATTTGCGAAGAGTAAGACCTTCAGTTTGTCTATCCTTTACTAGAAACTGAGGATGCCATAGGGTAGACCAGTCAAGCTGACACGGTACATTTGTTTTGTTTTCTACAAGGATACAAATTTCAGTGTTAGTTCACCTCCTCAAGTTTATAAAATGATTGACTAGTACGCCTTCTCCTTTCCTTCCCTAGTCATTCTGTGGTGGTTAGTGAGTAGGTACACAGGGTAAAAGAGCACTGACAAGTCTCAAAACTATCACGGTGTACACTCTGTTCTCTACTTTCTCTGAAGTTCAACTTCATGGAAGATGTGCATCAAAAATTCCAGCTTTTTGCATGTAACAAAGCTGTGGAGATGCAGTTAACTTCCCCTGAAATTTTTCTCATCTCAAGCAAAACATACATACCCTTTTAGCTTGACTGCACCTGTGTATGGCACCCCTGGTTTTAATGCAGTAAAGAAAAATAAATGCCTAATCTTCTCTAATGAGGAAGCCAACAAAGGTGTGTCTGTGGTTCTATTAAATGTGCCGTGCAGAAAGGATAAAAGGGACCACAGAGGAGGAGAGTTTTGCTGGAATCATGGTCCAGTTGTTAGACCAGTGGGGCATGCTATATTTTCCATTTCTCACATTAGGCACATGAGTAATCGTGTGGTAAGGGAAAGAAAGAAAGGTACTGAAAAGAGCTCAGAGGGTGAATGTGTCAGGGTTCAATGAATGCTGTGCTCCAGTCCAGGTGCTTGTTCCCAGCAAAGTGTCCGTGTGTCACTTATTATTTAAAGTCACTAACACTTGCTCAAGGTGCCAGAAAATAAAAACAGACGCTGACACGTAGCGGGCACAAAATGAGATTGCAGCAGCGCAGATGCGAGGTTGGATTTCACGCTCCAGAGTTCGTTAACATGGCGCAAGGGGGATCGGTTTCAGAGAGGCTGACCGGGCTGCTCTCCAGATGAGGCGTTCCACATGATTTCACCTCAAACAATCACTGGAGTGACACATTTGTTGTTTCCACTCGTGTGATAACGCAGCAATGTGCTAGTGCATTCATTGAGGATTTATTGATTGGGCTATTTTCCTAATGTGTTTTAAGCTGTGGTAGTACAAATTCTGGATGGCACATTACCATGTTTCACTGACTTGGAGAGGCACACAGCAGCCATTCCTTCTGATCAGTTACTGTCAAATACTTTCCTCCAGGCCCAGAAAATAACTTCTCTTGCCTGGAGGAGTAGGTGTGTGCCTTGAGGATGAAGCTCAAGCATGAAACATAACACTCGCCTGCCTATGAGTTGTTAGCCACAGGAGAAGACCTGTTTGGTGGTGTGTCGGTGAAGTATAAGAAATCAATGTGAGGCTTCTCTTCTGGGTATTTTCATAGTAAATTTGGCATCTGAGCCATGTCCCATAAAGTTTTGCCAGGGGTAGTAAGCCTTCCCAGCTTCTTTCATGATCCAAGGACAAGTTCTTTATATGGCAATGCAAGAAACTTCATGAATGTAAAATTGACTTATGGTTTGAAGGTGAAAGAGGTATGCCACAAGAAACCAAAAAAGCTCTCACTAAACAAGGCAATAGGAATGTATTTCTTCTAATATTTAATGTTATTGGTCACAAGGTAGCATCTAAGAGCCCCAACAAAACTGGGACCCTATTGTACTAGCCAGTATACAATGGACAGAAAGATGGTTGCTGCCTGAACCAACGATGTTTATGAAAGCTATTTGGAAACTTTTTCCCGGAGACATTTTCTAATGGAAAATGGAATTTCCATAAAATTATAAATCCATTAATTCAGAAAACTTCTGATTATGCCAAAAATATCAGTTGTTCTGTTGGGAAAGTCCCAAAGAAATTTTATTTGAGTACGCATGATTCAAATTAAAATATTTTGTTTTATTGAGTCTGACTCAACTTACTTTGTCTTGAGTCAGTTCAATAAGGTATTAAGTTGCTTGTATTAATGCAGCAAGCACCTTCTAGCAGTTATATTTTAGTCTTACATACTTTCTCATGGGCTATATTTGTAATACAATTACCTGTATTTCTTGTCCGAACTTGTTTGATCCATTGCAAGAATCAGTCATTCTGCATACCTATTAGAAGATGAAGTATGGCCAGGAACTACAGCTCCCATAACGCAATGTGCAAGAGGAGGAGAAGGCAGTTGAGTGTCTACAGAGTGAGAAATTAAGCATTTCAGGCTTTTTAAATACATCGCAATGGGGTGTCTAATTTTTAAGGATATTAGCATGTTTTGTTTTGATTTGACAACATAAAACAGTTTTGTGTTTTGGTCCATTAGACCAATATTAAAAGGTGTCAACATTTTAAACCCAGGATACAAAACAAGTGTTGAAATGTCAGAATTTTCCATACAACAGAAATTTTACATTTTTCTGTGCTCTTCAGTTTATTGCATTCTCAAAGTTGTCTCAAGAGCTCTGTGTTAGTCGCACACTTTTAACATACATGTTTGCAAGGTTGGTGGGCTATAGCCATGCAGGTATTTATTTCAAGACATTTTGTATATTTTTTTTCCTAAATTTTTCCATCTTTCTTTTTTCGTTCAGTGAACTTACAGGTTTTCATAGTCCATGCATCAGAAATAACACACAACCAATACTGATGTTCTAAAAAGACATTTAGCCTGAGGGAAGGACTCTGCTAAAATTTCTGTCTGGTTCAGATGGGGAAGGGGTTCCTAATTTCTCTGCTGCAGGGTATCCTCTTGATATGTTACTGGAGATTGGCCTTAATTCTGTTGGATCCGCATGTTTTCATAACCTGAGGTTGTTTAGATTCTGGCATTTGGCTTGGGCTAATCTTTAAGTAGATCCCTAATGCGTAGAAAGGGGAGTATAATGTATTTATATGCGTTATGTATGTAAGTGCCATTCTCATTTTCCAAGTTTAAGTTAACTCCCTTTGGTGAAAGGGGAATAATATGTTGTTATGACGTGGAGCAGAGATTAACTACTTCTTGTGTGAATACCTGGAGATTTGAAAGATTCTGTAGTATTTATAAGTGATAACGCTGCTGTGATCAAACAGTTGTGGTTTTGTGTTTAAACAATCCCCTTTCTTTGTGATCTTGTGCAGTAGGTGTGGCATTGAAAAGAGGGATTTGATGGTAAAATCCATCTCTGAAGGGAGACCTGTCTTCTAAGGCAAGGCTTGTAAGCAGAGCAAGTAGGGGCAGTGATTAAACTCTACCCACACTGCTTTGATGGTGGAGAGGGATAGTGTTACACGAGGGCAGCATGCACGAATTACTTGTGCAGCAGATGAGAGAAACCTCACCCTTTCTGTCAGCAAAGAAGACAAATATTTAATTTGTGTCTCCTGAGAAGTGATTCTTTTTTTATTATGTGAAAGCAACAAAGCTACTAAATTCTCTTTTGATGTAAAAAGACCATTATAATTGGGGGTTTAGTTTAACAGATTTATTTTGCCTTCGTTTCAAAGAGCACCGGCTTTAAAAGAAACTTTGCCAGCTCTGCTATTTTATAGACTTAAGTTGTCTGCAGCAAATGGAGCAACCACATTTCTTGCCTTCATATTTTGAGTGGCAAGGGGTAGATCCAGCATGGACTTGCCTCTTTTCTGTCCCTGGGGTTGGAGCATGGACTCAGAGGCGAGGGAAGAGGGAGCCCTTGGTCATCACTGAGGGGTCGCATCCTGCCTGCAGTGCAGCCCTTGTCAGGCGTCAGCCTGTCTGCTGCTAAAGATGACTCCTATCCAAATGGGAGAAGCCAAGCCAAGGCTAAAGTCCTGGCATCACCAATGAAGAGCATCTGCCAGGCCTGGCTGTAGCTGCATATTGGAAAAGCAGAGCCTTGTCTGCATGGGGAATGGCACAGGTTCAGCAGATGACAGCCAGCACTTGGCTTGACCACACCAGCCCTGACCTTTGTGGCAGGCGGGAGGGCAGGCCATCATTTGCCTTGGCCAGTCTAATCAGGGTTTATTCCTCATGGAAATGGCAATAAGCCCTGACTGCTCCCTTCCCACAGATCCCAGTGTGTATCGGTGGGGTACGCTGCATGGCGTCACTGGCAGGATCTGACTCACTAACCATCCCCCATGGCAGCAAGTGGTGACACGTCTTGCTGCCCATGTCACCAGTCTTCTCAGAAAAAGCCTTAGCAGGGCAGCCTGTGTGTTTTATTTATTTCCCAGCAAAATCTTATATGATTGACAAATACAATGTGAAAATGCCAGCTTTCTGAGCACCTATACTAAGGTGCTCAGAAACAGTTTTGTTTGAGTCAAATATAGCTTTAAAGAGTTAGTGCTCAACTAGACAGGTATTCCACCTCTTTGTATTTGCCCTCTGTGACAGGGGCAACTACCTCACTGGGGACTGGGCTTCCTTCACGAGTGTGGGGCAGTATTTATGGGAGGAGATTCCCTTTCTTACTCCTTTTCAAAAATAATTTTATGTCAATATTTTCTCATAAACTAAATGGGGTCATACTGAGGCAAATGTGCAATTCTAGAGTATGTGTACATAGGCATTGTATAGTAAAACTCCAAGGCTACTTGGAGCTCTGCATTCTCAAGAGAGATTGGGAATCTGGTGTTGCTTTGGTTGGAAGATGCTGGTGTAGAAAGACATCAACATTTGGTTGGACTGACAACTGTAGCCCCAAATCTGAACTGCTGTAAAACACTTATTTAATTTGATTTAACATTTGGCCCACTTTGGTCCAGGTTGAAATCTCTATCAGTAAACCTTATATATGTTCAAGTGGCAGGTTTTTCCCCTCACTCTTGAAAGATAAAGGTCATAAAGGACATTTTTCTTGTGATCATAAGCCAGGTCCTGATCTTGTTTCCACAGCTAAATATCTGGAATAACATAATGTGTTTAATAGATTTGCTTCAGATCTTTGGCCATGTGAATGATACCATGAAGGACTCTCCCATCCCATTTAGCGCACATTGCATTCACCCACTGAGTCGAATTACAGGCACATCAAGGAAAATGTGCTTTCAAAAAAGCGTGCGCAAACACACACTGTTTCAGGACGATGGATGCGGCATATGGCTTGCTGCAATTTATTGTCAGAATGTTTCATTAGCTAAAGCTAATGACAGAAGTTGATGTTTGGACATCACCCAGTAATGAAACTGTATCCCCCTGCAGAAGGCACTTTGAGTCCTTGGGAGGACTGCGGTGATAAATGTATGCATACATGCACATTTGCCCATCCTGATACAGTAGATCTCCTCCCAAGCTTTCATCTATCTGTTGCTCTGGAAAATACCTCTGGTTATACAAGGGAAAGGCTAAATCCAGTAAAGTTTGAAGTCAGTTCCTTTGCTCTCTTGGGTTCCTGCTTAGGTGTGTTATTTGTCACCTTGTAGTTAGAGATGCACTGATAAACTAGTAGCTGCTGGTAGTTAACAGGAATTTAATTGAGAGCCATTTAACATGAGGATGACCTTGTGAATCAAATTCTGAATGAAATAGTTTGTTAGACACTTGTTCCACACTAAAGAGCTGCAATGCTCTCTGCTCTCAGTAGCTCTGCAGTTACTATTCCAAGCAGCCAACAGTAATGGTGATCATCCCTCAAATGTTGCACATCACTTTTTATCAGCACTTTAGGAGAAAAGTATTGCTCTGTAATGGCACTTTAATGGGGAAATACTAATGCATCACTCTACAATTACACCTGAAAGACAACAGGGACAGAAGAGTAAAGGAGAATTAATGGTTGATCTTCGCAGAAAGGAGCACTGTATAAGCACTTTGGTATGCTCAGAACTCTCCCACCACAGTTATGTTTCCATACTAGAAGTCTTAGTACATTGAATCCTTATGGTCAGAAACCAGAGAGGGACATGAAGAGTTCAGCATGCTGCACACCAGGCTCTGCAAAAGGGCAGAGTAAGACTATAAGACTTGTCAGAGCTGCTCTAGTCCTACCTGGTCAGAGTATGTAAGTGGTCTTTAAAAAAACCAAACAAGCAAGGAATCAGTGGTGAGTTTTTTTCATTCTCACTCCTTTGTAAGCCCACCACAAGATGATTACCTTCATCTGTTTTTGCCTGGTTTCTGAAGCCTGAATCTCAGATAGTACATTTTGACTTAAATCTACTGGTGCCAGTGCAGCTGCATTGATTCACAACAGCAACATGATCTAGTTACTTTTTCTAGTAACACATTCACAAAAACTTTCTGTCTGTTTTCTCCAACACTGGCAGGGTCCACATGGATGGATTAAATCTCCATGAAGCCCTTCCTGTTTCAAGGATCACTACATTTTGATGTCTCTCACTACAGGTTTTTGCTCTACCCTCAAGGCCATAATCCCAAGCAAAGCTCTCCAGACAGGCAGCTATTAACAATTTCTAATCTGCTGCACCACCATCTGCTGCTTTGCTCCTAGTTCATTGCTGCGTGAGTCTGGGGGCCCAGCTATAATGTGCCCTTGCTGGTACTTAGCATTTGCTAAGAGTAATGGTTTACTGTTTTGCATTTTCCACTCTGTTTCTTCCCCTTCTTGGCTCCTTTCTTTTGTCTTGTTTTCGCATTATTGGGCATGGTGTCTGGTTTCTAGTAGCGTATTAGTAATGTAGGAAAAATGAACATAATTGCAAAAATACCACACAAAGGACTCATATGTCGCTTTCGTTGCTTAATCCGCTTGCTGGGAATAGTTGAACGGGATTCCTTTTGTTTTGTAGCTGCTTGACTTTCTGGGTAGAAGTCCCCTCCTCCTATGCCTGACTCTGCAAGAACTGATGGGCAGACAAGCTTGAGAGAAATAAGAACCAAATCCAGCCCTTTGAAACTGAGCCTGCTCTAGAGAGTCAGAAATGTGTGGCTGAAAGTACTAATACTTGTCACTTCTCACATCCTAGGTGCTTTACAGATATTGGCAAAGATTCACCTAGACTGCGGTGTGAACTCTGCTGCAAGACGGTGATGATAAGCTCCGTGCTACTTTTGCAAAAGCCTGGAGTAACCTGGATATTGTGGGGGCTCTGCCACTTCAATGGGGAGAGCCTCTCCTAAGAGAGCCATAATTCAATGGTGTAGTAGTGGGAAATAGCCTTGAAAGAGACCTTTTCTGACCTGATTCTGTATAGCTGCTACTAGTTCAGTTTAAAGCCTCATTGGTCCAAAAGCATGTCATCACCCTTGTTTTAGATAAATGTGGTGGTTCAAGGTGGGCTAAAAGCCACAGAGCTCCTATTCACACCAGCGGGTTTCAGCTTTTCTGTCCTCTGCAGTACGCGGTGGTGTGAGATCTCTTTGCACAGTTCTGATCGTGTTAGTGTTCCTACTTATCATTTCCTCAATTGCTTCTGCATTTGTTGGATTTATCCAGAGCACAGGCAGAAGTATAGTGGTAGGAGAGCAGAGCAGAAGCAAGAGCTGCTGAGAATCCTGCAGGGAAAAAATGTGTCTGAGTTCCCAGACAGGCTCTGTAGGCTCCTGGTGACATACCCAAAACTCTGGGTATCTATCTACACAGGGGCCTATTAGGAAACTGCAGTTACTATTGCTGTGATGGTTTGTAACAGGAAATGGAATGCTGAATGTGTGATGCCTCAGAGACATGCTTCGGGTCTTATTTGACCTGCTCATTGATGTAAAGTTTTATCCATTGTGAGCATTTGGTCTTAATTGATGTACAGCTGCTCATTTAATCCATATACAGATTTTTTTCCCCCTGTAAAATGTAAAATAACTGTATATGAAGTCTACTGAGACATGGATTCAAACTCCAGCATTTCCTTATGCATGAGAGCATGAGAGAAGCCTGTGTCCCAAGGCTCTGTGCTGGGATATGCTTAGGAGCTTTTCCTTCTCCCTTCCCTCCTAGTCAAATCTGGTAACTAAACATTGTCTTGCAAACAAGTTGAAGTCTGCCTTTTCCTTCAGTCCAGGTGCGGAAAGTAGACAGTACCCATTCCCACAGAAAGTCCAGAAAGGCATTTTTATATGCTAAGTACCTCTGTCTATTTGTTAAATATGATTGTACATTGGTGTAAACGATGCCATTGCAAAAGGGCAAGTGTGGTCTCATTTGTTGGGAGCAGGAGGTTGTTTTGCCACATGAACAGCATTTGCAAGATAGAGAGATGTTGCACACAACCAGAGGGCCCGTGCATTAAAAAGCACACTGACATATGAGGGGGGCTATATAAAAAGCCACAAAGATGTTGACAGGATGAAGATACGGCCTTAAAGAGATTTAAAGAGCTCCAGCTGTAAACCTTATCAACAGGAAGATTGAGAGGTGACTTAATTGCAGCATGGAAGTACTTCATGGGCAGAGGATATAGGATATTAAACAGCTCTTTAATTTATCAAAAGAAATGCATAAGCTGATATGAGAGCTAAAAGGTGAGTCTGGACAAATGCAAGGTAGAAACTAGCCCGGCAGTGGAGGTGAAAAACCCCTGGGACAAACTGCCAAGGGAAAGGATGGATTTTCCATCTTTTGATGCCTTCAGCTTATTTCTGGAAGCTTTCCTGGAAAACGTTTTTGCCAAATACAGCAGCACTGACTAGATGGGAGTTCAGATTAGATGTTCAAAAAGTCACTACTTGCTTTAAAGTCTATACATCTTCTTGTCACACAGGAGCATGAGACGGAGGACATAGCTGTGGAGGGAGACGTGGCAGATCTGCCACATTCCCAGCTCTGATACTAGTGTATTTTATTAACTTGGGGAAATCAACTTTGAATGGTCATCTAAAAAGTCATCCAAGATGAAATACTCATACTGTATTTGGAAGGTTGAACACTAAAATAAATGGCCTCGTTTCATTGTTGCTCAGCAGAAGTGAGAGCTGCAAATGCTTTGCCTCTTTATTGTCCTGAAATAAGGATAATTATTTATATACTGAAATAAAATTTGGATGCTCAACTTTTTTATGCTCAATTAGATAGCATATCTTCCTTTTCCTGTATGGAACTGGCAATATTTGAGCTTGTCCCATGCATTGTGAAGTAATAAATTGTAAACATCATGCCTACTATTTAATTTTGGAAGCAAACCAATAAGTCTTTCTTGCAGTAAGTTGTTGTCCGTACGAAACTCGGCACAGGCTGTGGCAGCTTTATTGTGCAGCCACGCAACATTCCTAGCAGTAATATATGTGTGTGTAGAGAGAGGGCGGGCAGGAGGTAATTGTTTCACTGACAGAAAAGATATAGACAGATGCACAGAAGCATTCTGGAACAAAAATGGGGCTGCATCCACTGAAACAACAGATGCTGCCTTGTGAAAATATTTTTTCCATTATAGCTCCAATGTCATCTCCCACTTATCTCACAGAAGTGCAGAAGGAGCTCATTTCAAGGGTACCTATTCTTGCCAGTGGCATTCCTCCTGCCTCACAGCCTCAAAAAAGGGAATGGGTTTTTAACAGGCATCATGGTGGGGGGACCATTTGTCTGCGATTAGGCCCGAGAAAGGAAAGAAACTTTTGTCCGAGTGAAAGGGAAGCTTGTAGTTCATTAAGTGGTGGAGGGATTAGCCATGTCATGAGCTCTGTTCTGAAAAAGTGCTGGAGAGGGCCTGGAGAGGGGAGGTCTCTCTGTAAGAACTTTCTTCCTTTTCTCTTCTATTCTGCGGCTCTTTAATGGCTTTCCCGCGGTGGGGCATGGCGTAAGTAGGGGATCCTGGTCTTATTAGCGGGCTTTCAGCCCCCCACCTCCCTCCAGCCCAGCATCTCTTTATCATTCTGCCAGTTCATTATGGGCCTGGCCAAGACTTCACCGGCTTGGGACTGAGCTAAAAAAGAGAGAAAGAAAAGGGGGTGGGGGAAGGGAAGAGAACGCAAAGCAATTAATTTGGGAGCATTCAGGCTTGAGAATGTAGGCCACTCCAGAAGAAGCGGTCCCCCCAATGAAAAGAGAAAATACGAACCTTTAACAATGTTTTCTTTCAAGGTTTTGGCTACTGTTGCATAAAACCCTCCAGAGCTTTGATTTTTTCCAGTTCTAATTGCCTTCACTGAGGAGTTTCTCCTTAGAAATGTTTCACTTCGTTAGGAGCTTTCAGACTTCCCCTTGATTCCCAAATGCTCCTCATTTGGAGGCAGAGAGATTTTTGGTTTTTTAGGTATGAATAGTCCCTTGGGGCCAAAACGTGAAATTTGTGTGCAGGTAAATTCCCTCTCTCCTTGCTGGAAACCTCAGTTGAGTGGTGGCCAGTATAACAGGCAAGTCAAGGCTCCAGGATTTGCCTCCTGCTGTTCCTACAGAACATTCCTTTTGCAACCAAAATAGTTCTTTTTCTTTCAAGGGAATACTATCAAATGCAGAATTACTACAGGTTTAGCTGACACAGAGAGCCATCGAGGGAGCCCGCTTTGCTTCCCTTGCACTAACACTTGGAAATTCTGGAAAGGGTGTCATGGCATAAATTCATTGTTAGACATTGATTCTGGAGTGCAAACCCCTCTTTCCAGGGGTCTGAGCTCACCACTCATTCCTCATCTGGACTGAGAGCTCAGGAATAAGGGTATCACCGTGGGGCTGATGGCAAAATAGTTATTCCGGAACCAACTCCAAGCACAGATGCTCTCAGAGCTATTTCCTCTGGAGCAGTGGGAGTTTTGGTGGGCCTGGAGGTCCGGTCTCACTGCCTCACCATGCCAGCTTGCATACATAAAGGCATCCAAATCATTTAGCTTAATGAAAGAGACACAAATGAGTAATACAAAAAATACCTTCAACTAGGAGCAAAAAAATCAAGTTACAGGTTCCAGTTGTTTATTTTCACCTGTGTGTACCCTCTTGTGATTTTCTGGCAAGGCACACCAGTGAGCACACCTGTATGGATAAGGGGATATACAACTGACTAGTTTGGGCATTTTTCAAAAATATTTGGGTAGATGGGCACGGGCCAAAGATGAGGGATTCTGTTTGAGATGAGACCGCGTTTCACCTCCTGTAAAACCAGCCATGTGTTGCTCTGCGCTTGCATTTCTGTGCTGACTGCATTCACCACATCATTGAAATACTCAGCATATGCTACATTTCTACTAGAGATGAGCCACAGCTGAACAACTCACATGTCAGTTTGACTAAAGAAATCTGGGCTAATTTTTTCTGTGTCGTTTCCTAGTTTTGGGTGCCAGCACGTTTGCTGTAATCTGGCTTCTTCAAAATGCATCTGCCCATTTGCTTATGATCTTACACGGTGTAGAACAGTGTTCACAAATCAGTGCAGGAGCTCTCTGTTACTAGAAGAAATCACAATTCAAATATTTATTTTACAAAAGTCCCACAGTAACATGCTGACATCTGATTGCAGGCAAATGTAAAGGTGTGTCTCATCCAGGAGGGATGCAGACACAGCATGGGAAGGGGCATGCGTACTATGTTGGCATAGCTTAAATCTATAAAATGGGATGAATCTGGGATGATCATGAGATCATTAGGCCTGGAAAGGTTGGGACATCAGCCATACCACTGGCATCTCATTCTGTCAAACACAAGCAGCTTTTAGTCATACCTGGAAGGCTGCAGAAAGACTTGGTTACCTTAACAAGGGATTGAGATGAACTGATTTTGCTCCTACTTTGTGCTGCCTTTCATGCTCTACCACAGTGCTTGTGGGATCTCTTGGCCCACTCAAAACACCCCTGGGGCCCTGCATCTTTGGGAAATGACCTTTTCCAGTGCTGTGAAGGGCAGCAAAGATGATTTGCTTTGCAGTGACCTGTGGTTAGAAATGTGGGTGCCAAATTCTTTGCTCAAGCATTTGTTTAGGAGCCGAGTCGCCCATTTCTGTCTGAGGGCAGGATTTAGGCACGTAAACTGAATGCGTTATCAGGAATGCTATCTTCACTCATTTTCTTTATTTCCCTTTTCACTTCCTTTTTGGCCAAGGTTAATTCAGATCTCTCATGGGTTCCCACTGGAATGACTGGAGAATGTTTCTCAATATTTCCAAACTGTTTTCCAGCAAAGGCTGCTGGTATGAGGCACTAGAAACGCCAGCATGAGGTTCGTACTGGCAGTCAGCAGCTCTGACTTTCAGTATCTTACCGCAGGGTGAGCCATAAAACAGGGGGTGGTGGGCAAATTGAGAATAAAATTGTGGTGGGTAGAGCTACAGGCAATATCTGCTTTTCCCATCAGTGCAAAGGCAGAGCAGCTACCCCTTTTATTTTTAGCAACTTTATTTGCAAACATGTGGTATTCCACTGAATAAGCAGTGATCAGTGAAATGGATGTTTTGGCAAGTTACTTTCCTCCTGGAGTCTAGTCTTGATGGAGTGAGGCTGCACTGTGCCCTGAACCTGAGCCCACGTCCCATCCCAGGATATCCCTCCTGCACAGTTCTCAGACACATGTTTTGATTCATAGCCTGTAGGGAGAAAAGTTGGGTTTTAATTATGGATGGAGCCAATCAGTTAGGTAAAATGACAACCCACGCGGGTTTTAGCACAGAACTCATACTACATTTTTTCAGTGATTACAAACCCCAAATCCTCCCATTTCTCTCCTCCCCACCCCCATACGTGTATTGATTTGTATTTCCGGGTTTCGATCTGGTCCAAAAGCAAAAATGCTGAACGGCAATAAAAATCAAGGTTAATGTACCATAATATTGAGTCAAGTGACTTGTAAAAATTCTTGCTTTAGTTTTTTTTAGTTCACACACATAAGGTTCAGAACTTTTTACAGCAAGATTTTCTCTTGCAACATGCTCTTATTATGACAGCTTTTAATTTTAGAAATGTTGAGAATCTCTTTGGAAACTATTTTTAGGTTGTCTGCTCAAGTATGCTAGAGCTTTTTATTTTTGTTTAATTATTGTGCACATAGTTTTGCTTTAATGTTGTTTTTATTTCATGACATGGAATTATTTTTTTTTGAGTGAAACTCAAACATACAAGCCATTCGTTTGCTGATGTATATATTGAAAAAGTTTGGAAACAGGAATCTTGGGGCCAGCACTGAGTGCTTCTCAAGTGAATTTAGATTCAGCTAAGGCATGATTTAACTGTGCTAGTTATTTGGGATAAATTTGTGTGGGTAGACCCTCAGATTAACTTGTTAGATGCCCTGGGTGAGTGCGTATTTGTCAGGGTTTTATGCAAACCATAAAGAAGCAGTTAGTTTGAGTGTTGAAGCTGACTCCCTGCAGAGGGGGATGCTTTGCTCCATCCTTTTCCTGATCATCTTTCCCCTTCTGTGTTTTTGGGTAAATCTTCTCCATGCATCCCAGCTGCTGAATGACAAATCAGGGCAAATCACCTTGCCTATTTTTTTATCTCTTATTGCCTAGAAAGTAACTTCCAGCATTATTTTAAATTATCCAATTGCTCTGATTCTGTTTTTCCATCACTAAAATCTTGATATTCACAAGGCTCATTGCCACACTTCAGAGGCCAGTTTAGGAAAATACCAGCATGTCTGTGATTTTATGAGGACTCCACAGTGGAGAAATTGGATATATTTGTGTCCAGGTCAGAATGACAAGGGCTGAAATGCATGGAAACATTTTAATCTAGTATGTTAATGGTTCTTTTCCTGTCTTGGAAATGTCCGTTCTCTACTCAGGCAAAAGAAATAAAATGCAAAAAAGTTATGAATAATGTCTAATTGAAAAGCCATCCCTGGTTTTAGGTCTTACAGCAGAAATTAACCATGACAGCTGCTTCTGGAAGGTATTTGTCAATGCTATTATGCAGAATTCTGAAAAATGCTGTCTTTTCCTGGGAGGCTGTTATCAGGAACAGTTATGTGTTTTGCCTAAAGACTATTACTTCCATTGTTTTTGAACTTTACACCAGACACACTCTATCACAAAAATAATCACTTGTCTTGTGACAAAATAAACCGTTCCATTTCTTTCTTTTTTTCAAGGCACCTCATTATCAACTTTGGAAGGAAGTTGAATTTATAAAAAGATAAGTCATGTAAATAAGCTGGAAGAAATCTAATGAAAGTCCTTTGTCTTCTTTGGCAAGCACAGCTCCATTAAACCGTGATTCTCCTTTGAAGCTTCAGTTACCTGACTTACCAGAGCTGCAGCAAGGGAGAAATGGCTAATATTTCTGAACAATGTGCTTGTGTGTATGTAAGGGGAAGTTATTACCTTTTGGAAAAAAAAAAAATTCTGAGCACGTTTACTGATTGCAGTTTTATTGTTTTGGCCAGCTGCTTAGAATCACAGGATGAAATTTATCCCTGATGTGTCTCCACTGTAAGCAAGTGGAGGAGCGGGGCAATAAATGCTGTCTTGAATAACTCCGGTGCAACGGCACCAGAGATGCACGTGGCCCATTCCCTTTCTCCCATGCATGTGGGTGCATGTGGGTGCAACTCACACTTGTACCCACTCATGTGTAAATGTGTTTGGGGCTCCAAATGCTGCTTTTATTGCGTGCACATCAGAAATGCCTTGCATTGCTCCCACACTAGCACTCCCTAGACTGTATTGCACAGGGTCCTTTTTGGTGTAATTCTTTGCCACCATGTTTATGTCAATTCTTCCCATTTCAAGGTAAATGTCAAGTTCTTCACGCTGTTTTTTGGGTATGTCTCCACCACTGTCTTCAGTGTAATGAAGTGATGGCAGATGCAATTAGACTAGATATCATGGGGAGCAGCATTCACCTAGCCATGGTGGTGTGAAAGTCTGTGTGTCTTATCATAATGATAGAGTAAATCAGAATAACTGAGGAATCCCAAGTATTTGAGCAAAGTCAACCCTACTGAATTCTGTGCTACTGCAATTAAATTTCTGCTGCCTGGAGAGCTTCCTCTAAAGTCAGCCAGACTCCAGGAATTGCCACAGAGAGGCATAAGACTTGCAGGGCAATAAGACCTATCTGCCTTCTCCCAAATGACACAGAGCCACTCACTTTTTTATTCTTCAGTCAAGCATTCAGCTGATGCGCCAGTGTGCTGTATACATGCAGCTTGCCACGGTTTTCTTACAAATGATTTTAATCCTTCTAAACCACCCCCCCATCGTTCTGGGTTGTATAAACAAGCTAAAAAATGAGGGCTAAAAACATGGATTTTCTGTTCTTCATTGGAATGCTACTCTGGTGTAACTGAGAGTAGAATTTGACCTGCTGTATCCATTTTTGCAGAGTTCAAACCGTAATTCCAGGCCAGATTCTAATCTGTGCCTCTTGCTCATATTTCACTGAAGCTCTCAAAAAATACACATGCTGTGGACTGAAGTGCGGTGTTGCTGAAGTGAACAACTGATGGGTGTTTTTAAGTCTTCAATTTGTTTTCCTTTGCTTGGAAAAACAGACCACGTTTGTCTTTAGAGCGAAAGGCCATTATTGATAGCGCTACTTAAGTGAGCAAAATAAAATGCTTGCAATGACAGTTATCAAAGGTTAGGTCCCTGAGGATAAAAAGCTTTTGTGTACATGTGCACTCCAAACCCAATCTTTCTGTGGGCCTACATAAAGTATACAACAATGTGCTTCCCTTCTGAACTTTTTTGGGACATGGTATGGAAAGACTGTAGCAGTCTTCATGAAGTCAAATCCCAGATGGGTATTGGTTTCAAAGGGAACGATGACTAGCCAGTATGTTAAATATTTTAATTCAGTAAAGCCTCCTGTTCTCCTTGATGTTTGCTAAAGTTACGTTCAGCAGCTGTAGAGGAGAATGTGCACAAGAAACCGAAGGAGAATCCTGTGTCCTCTCCTCTTGCCTCACCAATAAATTTTAGCACTGAGTAGGCAGGCACAAGCCCTCCTCACCTTGGCCCGAGGGGTTGGGAGATGAGCAGTGAGGGGTTTAGATGGAAGCGGAGCCACGAGCAGCTGGACCAGGTGCCGCTAGTGCTCTGAAATGTCACTTTAAAGGCTATTAACATATTGAAGGCTTTTGAAGGCTACTGAACTGTTTGTAGCATAATCCTTCCGCTTTTCTCCTGGAGCACTCTGCGTGTTGTGCTAACAGACACTTGTGCAGATGCAGCCCACCATGCCCATAGCTCTGGAGAGAAAAATTGCAATAGGTGTCTTAACGGCACGCAGTTGCAGATAATTACTATTTGTGCTGTAAGTCTGATACAGGCAGGCAGTTGGGTCTGACCTGCCCCATTTTTAGGTAGATTTGAATTTGCCTGGACTCCAGAGTTATCTGGATCTGGGCAGAACTTCTTGAAAGATAAGAAATTATTAACAGTAGGGACAAGGGTTTTTTTGGGGAACGTTTGTCTTAAGCTTCTTCACATTGCCCGTACTTTCTGCAGTATTAGAGAACAATCCTTTCTGCAATATTAGAAAGTTGTTTGCAAACAATTTTTGGAGAAAGGGACTGCTTTTGCAGTCAGCCAATACAACAGCCTTTCCTCCAGATCTACTGCACTGGCTTTTGGTTTCTTTTGCTTTCTTCTGCTATTTGTCGGCTTCTATAGAATTTGTCTAATCCTACCTTGCTTGAACTGTGAATCAGAGTCTTTAGACCTGCTAGATTATCCCAGTGGATTTAAGGCAAGTCTAGATACGTAGCTAATTTCTCACTGATGCCCCACTTTTGTCTGAGCACTCACTTGGCTCTGGGCTGTCCTGCTTGGCTAGACTGGAGTGAAGGAGGCAGGTATCTACTTCTCATGCTGAGTATGCAACAGTTGAGACATAAGAAAAAGAAACCTCTTTTCTGTCCTGCTATTCGTGAGCCTGGTTTTGCTACTGAAAATGTTCTCAGCTGTGACTTTGCGCTACAGGTGTCTCTGCTTTGATGTTCTGTGTTATGAGGCATTTGGCTCATTTTCCAAGAGCATCTCCTTTGCTTTTCACAGGGAGAAGCTCAAATGTGTCTTTATGCACTAAACTGCATCTGGTTAAATCAGTTTCTTCTTAACGACAATTTTTTCAGTGCTAAGTGTTTGATCAGCTTGTTTCTTTTCGTTGTAATTTATTGCCAGTTATGTTTTTCTTGCTCAGAAGCAGTAATGTATGACATAAAAGCCAGGTCTCCCCTCCCTCCCGGGCTACAGTTGTCAACTGTGTTCACTCATAGGTGCTGCCATTTTAATAACCAGTTCCAGCTCTTAGATCTTGAGGATGTATGATTAAAAAATCCAACAGCTGATACCTGCAGTGAAATGCAGTGATTTTGCTGGAAAAGGCAACTCTTCAACTTATCTTTCACCTTAGGGAAATGGAAAAGGTGGGAGGTATTACACTAGTTGTCCAGTCCCTCTCCTTGCATGGAGTAAGGCTGTCTAGACAATTAAATTCTCACCTTTCTGAGACTAGTTGATGCCTGCTCCGTTCCAGTCAAACAGCATTTCGTCTGTTTCCACTGGAACCTTGCCTCCTTGTCTCTGTTGCAGGATTGTCACCATTTTATCAGGCAAATTACCCATCCTGGAGTGGCTTCACAATGTTCACCATTCCCACAGGGAATATTTGTTGCTGAAGGCAAATCATTTGTCATTTTCTAGTTCTGGAAGACAAGAGGGTTGGATAGGTTCCTGAGAAATATGCTTTGTGGCCATGGCAAAGATGAGTGACTTGTTTTCAGAAATCACAAGGGCCAGGTGGTGTTTCTCTTACATGGGGTAGTCCCTTTCCCAGTAGCACATGGGAACTCACTTGTGTCCTATCTGATTTGGTGGATGATACTCGAAGACTGTCCTTTGCTTAGATGACAGAAGCAGAAACCAATGTCTACTTATCTACTGTGTGCAGACAAGCAACAACATGTTTTGAAAAAATAGTTTCCTTTTAAAGCAACAGTTGTAATAACCGTGTTCCCTGAGAATAAGATCTTTCTGGCAGAAATTGCCAATGAGGCCATTGACTGTGTATACAGATCATGATTTATCATAAGGCCTACTACTTACAAGCTCAAAAAAATCCAAGGTCTATATCAAACTAGGTATCAAGGAACACACACAAATAACCTACATAACATATATTGTCCTAAGGCAACATCTTACTAAACAGATGGTTTTGCATCTTTCATTGCCTCTCTGCATTGCTGCTGCTAACTAGGTATTTCACCTTCCTGTCCAGTAATATAATAATGGGACCTTCTACAGCTTGTGCTTTGCATTGCTTTTTTTTTCCTTTTTTTTTTTCTTTTTTTCCCCTTTTTTTCTTTTTTTTCTTTTCTTTTCTGTGGCATTGCTTCAGTCTTGTTGATATAATCCCGTAATATGTGATGGAGAACAGTTCAACCCTTTGGGGTGATGCCATTGGAGAACAGTTTCAGGTTATTGGGTCTTTCAGTGTTGTTCACATCCATCCTTAAACATTAATATTCTTCATCCATTCTACTTTGAAGCCAATGAAACATTTTAATTGGCTTTAGTGTGCTTTGATCAGGTCTGTGATAGTTGTATAAGGTTGCTGTCATGCTGTACAGGTTGTTAATAGGAGTTTGTATTTAGCCTTTCCTCTAGAAGAATACCAAAATTGCTTTTAGTTATTACTGACTCCTCGTAGTAGGGTCCTGTTGCACCACTGGTTGTGGACAGTCGAGCACCCTTGCCCAAAGAATATGTAATCTTAGTAACAGCAGAAAAAGTGGAATTAATATGGGTAAAAATTTGAGGCAGTGAGTGGAGTGAATAACTCCCTCATTTTTACTCAGAGGCATTGGGCAGAGCTGAGAAGCAATCAGCTTCTCTGTGCCTCATACCTATGCCTTATCCTTCCACCAGTTGTTCTTGAAAACACCAGCTACTCCCATTTCAGACCACTGGAAGGAGTGTACATATCTGAAAGCAGAGTCTGGCCTTTCGTATAGGAATCAATTTGCCCATCACTGCGGAGCAACCACAGAGAAACTGTTTAACAGTACAAAACCCACATTGTATATGAGATTAGGACAGGAAATATGGGATTGCAAGTTGAAACTGCATGGTAAATTTAAGTGAGTTACACACACTGACTAAAACAACATGCCTGTCTTTCTGTGTCTATGCTCATACCAGAGAGGCTCACAATTTGGCTGTATTTATCCTCATATTACTCCCAGTTGGTGGGAACCTATTGCTCCCGGTTTCACAGATGAGGTCCTGGGCCATCAACAGGGAAGGTCACCTCCCCGGTGGTAGAGGAGAGCCTAGAGCCTGGCTAGTGCCATGCCATCTATTCTGCTTTTACCCCTTGAAGCTGAGGAAAGGGAGGAGGCTTTGAGAGTTTGAGATAACAGCTTCCTGAAAGTCTCATCTGAGAGATGTTTCCTGCACAATGGCGTGTTTACCTGTGGAGGTGGGTATGTGTTCCCGGACTTTACTGTCTCCAAACTAGCTTTTAAATCAGTGGCTAAAAATGTGTTTTTGCTTTTTTATGCTTTTCCTTTTTAAAAAACCTAATGGAAAAAAAATCTGCTTTCAGATTTTTTTTTTTCTTTTGAGAAGATTAACCCATTGTTTATAAAGCAGAAAACAACGTATTTTTTTCCATTGAGCAGGTAAAAACACAATTATTGTAATGAATAATGGGTAATTAACTGTTCTTGTCTGGAGGAGATAACACGTAAGACTCACTGCACTACTTTCCCTGTGGAACAAAGTAGCAGTGGTATTAATCCAAGCCAAACATTGACATTTTACAATCAGTTGTATTATTATTGCGGTTGCAGCATTTTTATAGCCAGACAAGGAAGCTTCTGAAATTAAGGTGATATTTAATCTTCTTAAGACTGCTGGGCACCAACTAACCAGTCATGCTATAGAAAGGAGATAGCTGCCTTCTGCTCTGCTTTGTACAGAATTAATGCCACACTTCAGTTTCTGGGAAGTTTCCAATGCAGTTTTCATTTGGAATATCTGGTCACTTGAGTAATATGTAGCTTAGAAATAAAATCAAAGCAATTTTCTGCTTCGTTTAAAACATAATCATAAATTCTGCCAACTTCAGCCTGGCAATTCAATGGAAAGATTTCAGTATGGGGCTTTGTGATTGAATGTCATGTTATGAAGTCTGTTTTGCACCTCTGGTGTACTAACAGTGTGACCTCTGGCGTACTAACAGTGTGCTTGCATTAGCTCTTGCTTGTGAAGGGGCAACATGGTGCATAGATTTCTAGACAGCTTCTCTGCAGAGCCATCCTAGCTGCAGGTTGGACAGTTGACCTTGTCCAGGCTATCCTTAGGGATCGATGAACTTTCTGTAGACTGGGCCAGGGCAATGTGGGCAAGTTTGAACAGAGGCAATGGAAATCTGCCCGCTCAGCTGAACAAACTGGATTGTGTAGGAGGGTCCACTCTCTCTTATGAGAAGGTCTTGCAGAAGGGTATTTTTGCAGTTTGAAATGCTGACAGGTTATGGTTACACCAGCAAGAAGTCAAATTAAGGAAGATTCATGTGGAGGCTGATAACAGTTTTCCAACAGTATAATTTTTGAGTGCTCAAGGAGCAAAGCCAGCGCAGTTAAACCCAGGGGACTTGCCAAATCACCCCGACTTGCCTCCCCCTATGTGGGACTCCAAGGGAGCAAGCGGGAGTCAGCTGGGGCTGCCACTAATACAGGGTTCAGGGCATGTAGGTAGTGGGGTCTCTAGCCCTTGGAAATGCATCAGATCTTAGTCCAGCAGGTTGCTGTAAAAACAGTGACTAATCTCTACCCAGATGTGGTTGGTTTGGAAGTACACAGGGATATGTAATCAAGTTTTCTTGCAACAGGTTGGTGGTTGTTCAGTGAAATATTGGGCCAGTTTGTTATACATCATGCTGATACAGGAAAGTCCTGACTGTCTTGAGCACTCAGAGATCCAGTGACTTCAGCAGGGAGATATAGTATCTCGAGCCCATTTTTTTCTTATAGAAACCCCAGCCACAGATACAATCCAAAAACCCATACTCTTGCTAGGTTCTGAGGAGTTTACCTTTCTTCTTGAACAGGAGTGGATCTGCTGTTTCATCTTTTTCAGAGTTTCATAGTTATAAGACTTCCTACATCATATTGTTTGGCACAAGGATTTTTTTTCCAGTACATGGCTCCCCAGCATTTCCAGCAGAAATACGGACACAGCTGTGTCAAAAGCATTGCAAAAGCATGGCTACTGCTGTTAGGCCTGTCCTCCTTAGTTATCTTCCCCGGGATTTCAGAAACTGTCATCGAGATGCAAACCACAGGTTGAAAACCTGCACCACATCGCAGGGTTCACCCCAGAGGCTCGCTTCTTCTCTTGGAAGTTCCAGGTTTGTTCAAAATATTCCTCTCCTTGGTTGCTTCTTCCTCCTTTCATTGAGTCGCCTTTGGAGCAACCCCTCTCCAGCGTTCCTCCCATCCCACTGCCATGATGCTGCCTTTATTCCTGGTCGAATTACTGAAGCCTTTCCTCCTCCCTGCAGCATTCATGTGTCCCAGCGCAGGGTTTACCCCAGGCTTCCCATTGCGTAGGCCTCTGTACTGCTGCCAGACGATACTTGCAGTATATGCTGCGGGTGATTCTCTCAGCCTCTGGAATGAATTATTTTATTGCTGCCAGCTTGTCAGAGAAATCAGCTTGAAAGCTGAGCCAGAGAGCAGTCCTGGGAGCGACCTATTCAAAGTGGAAGCAAGTCACCATCGAGCAAAATAAATGGGGGAATGCATCAGCTGGATAATATGAGTGCTGTTTTATAAGGGAATTTCAAAAGAACCAATTAGCCTTCAATAAGGAACCAGGTCTTATATTTAAAGCTCGTAAATATACAAATCATGACACTCTAATTAAGCGTTGTTGTTTCCCAGTTTGTTGTGGGTTTTTTTTGGTTTTTTTGTTTTTTTGTTTTTTTGTTTTTTTGTTTTTTTGTTTTTTTGTTTTTTTGTTTTTTTGTTTTTTTGTTTTTTTTTTTTAAAGGGTATAGTTTTCTGTTTAACTGCTGTTCTTGTAAAGATTTGGCATGGTCTGGGACATTTTTCTCCTCTTGGTTACCTCACAAGGAATTTGCATTCCTGCTTGGTGCCTGTGCTTTGGTGTGCGTGCTGCCACTGAAAAGGCTGTGAGCCATAAATAAAAGAACAATATGACCACAAGCACCCCCTGCAGAGGAAGAAGAAAGACATGAGTAAAATAATATGCCAGAGAAAATCGTAGACCAGATAACTTATCCGCCCCTAATTATTTCTGGGCCAGAATGAGGTATTTCAAATAGTAAGAAAACAACTCTCTTATTTTTTTTCTAGTGATTTCAAACCATTGGTCTGTTAGAAGTTGATTCAATTTTAGTTGGCTGTTCGTCAAGAAAAAAATTACCAGAGGTCACTTACGAGCACTGCAGAATCAACTGCATATACGTTGCTGAAGCAGATAAGTCTATTTTTTCATGTGTTTCTGACAGTTTCAGCCATTCAGACTCCTGTGTCTTGAAAGAAAACACATCTCAGGTGTCACATTAATCTGACTGGTATGAGATTATGGCTTGCAAATTGCTGATTTTGGATATGGATGCCTGGTCCATTTAAACGACTTCAGCATAAATAGTAATAATAGACTGCAGTGACACGGTCTTTCAGAAGACGAGACAAAAAGTTGTGCTTGTTAAAACAAAAAGATACCCTAGAAGCAGGAAATTTAATATTATTAATGAAAACAGAAGGAATTATTAGGAATGTTTTCACACGATAGAGTTCCTCATTCAGGACGTATTACCATGGGGACTTTACCAAGGGGTCTTGCTGAATCTTTTTTCCCCAATTGCGTCTGCAGCACTGTGAACATTCCTCCACTATAGCCTATGATGTATTTGTAACATTTGCATGTAATCTGTCAGGCAGGGCCTCTGCTATAGAGCGTGGGAGTTTTGGGCCCATGGGATTTGTGAGGCTACAGATGCAGAAGTTGAAGTCAGTCAGATTTGTGGCATGGATAGGGGTTTCCCCGGTGTTAGAAGAAGTGAAGAGTAAGCCCTGAGTGTGCTGCAGTCTGACTGCGCGCAGGCTATTCTCACAAGGTTTCCGTTTTCAAGGTTTGGATGCGTTTTGGCACTGGAGTTCTCCTTTTAAGCTGATCCTCTGCAATTTTTCAAGGTTCACCCACAAGTCATAATTACCCTAGAGGATAACAGCACATGGATGCAATGAAATGCATTCATAAAAGTGCTTGTTTTTGCATTGATGGGGCTCTAACTGCTTGTTATCTCTGAGCATGATTTAGAGGGACGTAAATGTAGCATCTCAGCCTTACACATTCATAACTCCTTCCATCAGAAGATCTCAAAGCATTTTACACACAGATGTAAGCGGATAATATGTCCTGTTGTCTGTGTGGCATCTCCAACATCAGTTATCATCATTCTAAACCATATGCCACGGTCTAGAGTATTCCCTGAAGTATTTTACATGGGAGGAATACATGTAAATAGAATATCTGGCAATCTATGAATGGCTCACAGGATTTTAATCAACTGCACAGTTTTAAAATTGGCATTTAAATCCCTCTCACATCTGTTGTTTAAAATAGCCAACAGTGTGTGGGATACATTCAGTATGCAATATTCATATGAGTATGTTAATAATAGTGTACATTATCACAGTAAAAAATTAGGTATGTAACTGCAGTGCTCATTACAGTAAGTATTTAGCGGTTTTGGAGAAAGCACCGTTTAATAGTAAAAAAATAAATATTTTCCCTTTGCAGATAATACTGAGATATATTCTCTCTATTTTGAATAGAGGACTTAAATGTTCCCATTTGCACCATTGGTGCACGTTGTGACTTCCAGTACTCTCCAAGATCAGTCCTTACAGGGTAACTTGCATGGAAAGCTAATAAACTGCACCTGCTTTAGCGTCTAAATATCAAAGAAGGTGAAATACTTCTTACAAAAAGTTGTTTATGGATCATCTAGGCAAGGTCATAGGTGACAGCTAACTCTGGTTAAGTGTTAGCTAGCTCTGTTTCACCAACAAGCACTGCAGCCGTAGTCTGTCTTCTCAACGCATTTGTATGATCTCTGTGCCTTTCTTCCCTATCTGCAAAACAGTATTACTCATGCAGACTCCCTGCCACTCTTTCTTCATCTCAGTGAAGCCTTTAAAAGAGGTTCAGGATATGAAGTGCACTAACATGGGGTGTGTTGCATCTCTGACTATAGAGGGTTCTGAGTGTTGGGGAGAGCTGTACCCTCACTCTCCAAAAAATGCAGTAACTCTGCAACTGAGCACCCAAAAGCTGTTGAATTCTACCTCAAATGATCTTGGGTTCCACATGTCTTCTTAGGTAGCTACTGTCTCTGGTCGTTTCTGGTCCTATGCTGATTGTTGTTCTCATACACTGCTGGTCGTGTGCCAGGACAGGCATTTTTTAAAAAAACAAAACAAAACAAAACAAAACACAAAATCACAAGGGAATTTAATTCCATCCCACAGGAATGACTACTACACTAGTCATTGTTTTGAAGTATGTTTTAGAAATTTGTAATGACAGCATTGGGATTATATAGTTAATTGTGGAGCAACCATTTTTACAATTTGTGTTTTACCCCACATGGAAAGCTGTAATTTACTCCAAGTAATTAGGTTAGGTTTAATTTTGGCGAGACATAGGCCCATATTATCCTGTGGAATATACTGTAATCCTCACGTTAGGTAGGGTGCCAAGTATTCCGTTTGTTTTGGGAGCCAACAAAATTGCCACTTGTGCAGAGTTGTTCTTGGACAGAATTGTGAAAGTGGTAACATTTTGCTACTTAAACCAGTTTATTATTAGTCTGACAATGACCCAGAGATATACGTGTCATTCATTGACCATTACGTAGAAAGTATATGGCACTTCACTAATAAAATTATGTATTTAACAGCATATGGGGGCAATGTTGAAAGGCTTGACATCATCAGACACTGAGGCTACTTTCTGTCTCTCTTGATTGGACTCCAAAATCTCAATTTCTTTAGCTTCTTGTCATGCTATAAAGTATAGTGGTCAGAGAGATTACACCACTGCCATATTGCTATTACACTACTGCATATCAGTTTGTTCATAAAAGCTAAATCTAAGGTAAAAAAGAAAAAAGTAAGCTGAAGTTAATTTTTCCTCTCTACCCTTTCAAATGCCTTTTCTGTACTTTATGTCTTAGTGGTTTACCTGTCCTTTAGAAAGTCCATTTATCAGAAGATATTTGAGTATATAGTCATAGGTTGGTGACTGTTGAGGGGCTGACAGCTGCAAATGACATATTTTTTTAAATCCATATTTATTACATATATGGACTGGTTTCTGAAATAGTTCTCTTTACTTCTGAAATCTGAGACGAAGGATTCCCCGGCAACATTTTGTGCCTTACTGAATATAGCTAATATCTTAGACACTGATATTTTTATATGTTTTGTAATGTCCAATTAAAAACTGTCATCCTCTGTTGATTTCTTAGCACTTTTACCACTTATGGGTGCTGTTATTTATTGAAATCAAAACATAATAGGCTAATGATGGATCTTGATGAGGTGGGATTTTTTTGCCTCAAGCAAACACACATGGAGCTCTCTTCTCCTACTAAAGATGTTAAGCAGCAGTCCTCTCTGAGAGTTTGCTTCATTTGGTAATTGTCATACTGCATAGGATGTTTCATTTTCTTCCATAGGAGATATTTTTACTTTTCTACCAGAAGACTATGAAATATCTAAGCTCATAAAGAATGTTTCAATAATTTTCATACTGCTGTGGAAGAAACAGCTGGATTCACATTCCTGTCTGTAAAGTCCAGTATTGCAATTCCCAGTTCATCATGATGGATTGGGTAATTCCACACTAAGGAATTAACTTAGTGTTTGGAAGGGACGGGATTGTACAATTGATTATTTTTGTTTGATTATAAATGCCATCCAAAAATAATTCCTGTGCTCCGTCACTGATATATATGACCTCTGTTTCCTTCCAACCCCTCTGGAAATTTCTTTGTGCTGGCTATTTTGACCATGTGAAAGTTCAGGGAGATAGAACATGTGTCAATGATGTTCCTACACATCTCAGTGAAGGAAATAATAAATATCAATAAGTGCTACAAGAAAGGGAAGTGATAGAGGTATAACTTTATGGGGAAGAGCAGCTGCGTGGTGGTTTAAATAGAAGGCTGAGAGCCAGGTCTTACCAGTTTATCCTCGGCTCCGCTGTAATCTCCTTCTTATCATTAACCTTGCATTAGTCCTTTCAGTGGCATGCCTCCCTCCCTCAACCCTGAGCAATTTAGGATTGTTGAAGATGGAATTTTGGCCTATGTTCTTGGGTGGAGTGTTCATACCACCTCGCCTTTGGCACCCACTGTACGTGGCTGAGGCTCCTTCCACCATCTCTTTTGCAGTCAGGGAAGAGAGGTAGATGTCAACCTGACCTTCTTTTCATTTTCACTCCTAACTTGGGCACTAGAGTTAGGTTTCTAAAGTAAGGACTATTTCAACATCTTTATTTGTCAGATAACAATTCAGATAGGCTGATTGGTGTTATAAACGAAGCTTTGCTTCTCAACTCTATAAAAGTACAAGAGCCCCATCATTCCCCCACCAGGCCAAAACAGGTGGATGCTAATAAATATGTTTCTTGAGGAACCTTAGTACACGTGACATCTACTCTGTGCCTGCACTACCCAGGCAGTAAACTCTTTAAACAGGGTCTGTCTTTTGTGCTGGGTGTGAACAATGTCTAATATACTGGGAACCTGTCTCTAAGAAATCCTTGATAATATCATGGTGCAAGTAACAATTAAAAAATACTGAGAAATACTATCAATTTGTTCAAGGTCTGGAACAGCTGATTGGTAATTGCTGTCTTTTTGGTGCTACTATGTCATGCTCAGAAAGTGCTGGTGACAAGGCAGAAGCCTAACCACTCGTCTTGCTCTCTGATTTCTGCTCCCTTTCATTCTCTCCAGTAGTAGATCAAGAATATAACTGTAGACTGGTGCCTGTGGTGCAGACCTGTCGGGGCTGCTGTGTATGCTGGAGCATGCAGTTAAAAAAAATAACCTCAACAACAACAAAGAAGGAAGAATTGTTTTCTTGCCCGCTATGGAATGGAGACCTGAAGGCAGGCAGGAGGTCCTTGTATCTGGAGGAGTCGACATGGCAGAAGGCCTGTGATTGCCTTTGTAATGTAATTGTTATAATGGTAGGCCAGGGAATTGCAGTGGTTCAGTGCAAAGCTCCAGCCATTTCTTCTTGTGGTTCTTTGTGTGGTTACAGCAGGAGCTGGAGTATCCCTATGTGGAGATGTGCCATAAGAGTGTGTCTCAGATGACTTTGTGAGCTCTGTGGGTAGTGACAGACCACAAGGAGCAAGGGAAGAACTAAACCTTCGGGAAGGCTTCTCCCTCTACAGCTTTATGGGAAGTGGTTGGGGAAGAGGGGGAGAAAAAGTTATAAAGTAGGTGCAGACCTGAACCAGATACAGAGTCATGGGGACGAGGAAGGGGAGGAGACAGATGACGATGGTACGCACAGGTCTCATCCTGCATGTGCTCAGAAGAGCTCCATGCAGGAGCTCAGAGGAGCTCCAAAGTTGCTCTGTATAGATTTAGCCAAGAGAGAATTTTTTTATGGCTTTCAAGGACTCTTTTTTCATGAACATACTTTTCCGTTGGGCTTTTTCGTTCTTATCAATCATAACAGTGAAGGAGTTACTAAAGCTCTCTTTGCCAGCTTTGGCAAATGGATTTATAAAATCTCTAGTTCAGCCATAGTTAGACTTTGGAACATTTCAAATGTTCCAAAGATTGAGGCTGGAAAGCTGCCTGGTGGAAAAGGACCTGGGAGTGTTGGTTGTCAGATGGCTGAATATGAGCTGGCAGTGTGCCCAGGTGGCCAAGAAGGCCAACAGCATCCTGGCTTGTATCAGAAACAGTGTGGCCAGCAGGACTTATATACTGTGTTCAGTTTTGGGCCACTCACTACAAGAAAGACATTGAGGTGCTGGAGCATGTCCAGAGAAGGGCAACGAAGGATCTAGAGCACAAGTCTTATGAGAAACAGATGAGGGAACTGGGGTTGTTTAGACTGGAGAAGAGGAGGCTGAGGGAAGACCTTATCACCCTCTACAGCTACATGAAAGGAGGTTGTAGCGAGGTGTCAGTCTCTTCTCCCAGGTAAAAAGTGATAGGACAAGAGGAAATGACCTCAAGTTGCACCAGGAGAGGTTTAGATTGGATATTAGGAAAAATTTCTTCACAGAAGGGGTTGTCAAGCATTGGAACAGGCTGCCCAGGGAAGTGGTTGAGTCACCATCCCTGGAGATCTTTAAAAGATGGGTAGACATGGCGCTTAGGGACATAGGTTAGTGGGGCTTGGCAGTGTTAGGTTAATGGTTGGACTTGATTGTATGATTCTGTGATTCTGTGAAATAGAACTTCTCTTCTGGGTGACTATTCCATAGTTTAGCAGATGCCCCTCTTGGGAAGCTTTCACATATGTTCAATTTAAATATTCTCATTTTCTATCTCATTATTTGTGTATGAATCCCTTTACATACCTAAAATACCCTGCTTTTCTGAAGTTCCATCTCTCCACCTCACACATTCACCTCTCTAAGGAAATATGTGATCCTTTTCCATACCAAAGTTTTTTTAATGAAACCCAAACAATAAACTACAGCATTCTTTAGTGGTCTGCAAGAGTACGGAGCAGAGATATGTCTATGTTGGATCTCAGCAGAGATTGCAGTATTAAGAAGGTGGTAAAAGTTAGCTCAGGTGCTGGTACCAGCTTATGCACAGAAGTGCTAAATTGTGGACTGCTAAAACTCTTCAGAGAAGTAGGACTGGTTTGCCTGTGCTGTTGGAGCAAGATTGGTACCAGCCCATAAAATAAACTGGCTCCGATACGTCTATGCTACCCCATAGTCCCCCCTTCTTTCATTCTGTGGAAGAGAGTTAAGTCTTCTTTGGTCTTAAAGCAGTCGCTTCTGATATATGTTTACCTGCGTGTTGAGATGTGGGATGCAGCAATAACTGCCAATTCAGAGCTTTGTCATCTACAGGTAACAGGATGGGCCTGTACATCATTGTAACTTAAAAATGTGAGTTACTGATCTAGCTAGGGACAGAAGTCTTGTTTCTTCACTCCCCAGCCAGGGCTTTGGTCTGTAGACTGTGGAGCCTCTCCAGTGTTTCAGAAGGCAGGTGGGCTGCAAACGTTTCTTTTGCAAAGCATCCTGCTTACAGAGAGATTCCCAGTGCTAGGGCTGAAGTGAAATCCATGAAAATTATTGCATGGAAATTCTCATGAAAATGGCCAGAGCTGAAAATACCAAAAAAGCCACTAACACAAACATTTTTTATTTTTATTTTCAGGAAATTCCAGTATCAATACCTCTGGTTATTTTTGGCCCAACTAGAGTTAAAGACAGTAAGCAGTAAAGTCTTGAGTGCCCATTACAGAGGCAAATTGTCTGCCAGTAACCTTTTAGTTTGTGTTGGGTTTTTTTTGTTGGGTTTTTTTGGTTGGGTTTTTTTGAGAAAAATAGAGTGTTCTTTGGCTATGTGCTCCTCTGAGTGGGTTTCTTCTTTTTCGTCTTGAGGGGTTTTGTTTGGCTGGGCCCAAGGAGAGGGGTTTCCTCCATGAGATCTTTTTTCTTCCCTCTGAATATTCCTGATCCCTTTGCTTTCACTGTGCCATTCCAAATAAATTCTAAACACATTTCCTGTCTTTTCATAGCATCAGCAGTGTTAATACAGTAGGTGACACTGTAAATATAGTAGGTAGCTTAAGGAACGGTGAGCATGAGATGAAGGGTTGATGGAGGAATTATGAAAAACATTCAATATACTAGCTAAGATTTACACCAGGTTTGTGTTAGTGGGATGAGTTCATTGGACTTTTGTCCTGTCTGCCTCTGGCAGAAAGGAGGGTTCAGGGAGGAGGCTTGCTAAATGAGACCTCAATGATGGGAGGAAATTCAGACTTAGTCAAGATGAGGACTTTTCATCTTAATCTTTTTCATGATTTCAAATCAGCCTTGGGATTCATATATGGATTACCAGTTCCAAGGGTTCTGAAGCTATAATTCAGACCTCGCAAAACCATGAAACAAGCTGAAAAATCACAAGATCTCAAAAATGAGTGTTTTGTTGCTCTTCCTCCAAGCTTTTAGGGTATATTTGTGTAGAGTTCTTCTTTAAAATCACAGACGTTCAAAGTTGTTATTCAAAAACAAAAAAAAAAATTAGATTCTCAAGTAGTCACTTACCAGGGTAGAGGTCCTCCAGAAACACCCCAAATATCACAAGATAAGCAATAAAATCCTGGCAGTCGTAGCTTTCAGATGGAAATCATGTGCTAGCCAGTAGGTTGGGATGTGTTTCCCTGGCCATTGGGGGTTAATACCAGCTGAAATTCTAGTGAAACCTGGAGTGTTAATCCACATTAAGGAGATCTGGGGAAAGTAAGTGCCTTAATCCCCGCAAACCCAGTGATAAAGTTGTTACTGCCAACCCCCATATATACCTCATGGACCATTTATCTGAGCATCAGATGAACCAGTCAGGATAGCAGAAGACTCCCTAAAACAAAGTGCAGAATGATTTTTCCCTCATGTTTCTGCTTAAATTCTAGCAAGTACTACAGAAAAACCTGGATTTATCTGAGATGAACAGCAGAGACCTAATTTTTCAGATTGTACTTATTTTCATGTGTGTTTGTTGGCTATCTGCTGCACCATCAGTACTACTGAAAAATAAGTCCAGTCACTTCCTGGCCTAAGTTTATGGTGTGTTTCCACCCTTCACTTTTACTGGTTAGGCTCAGCAGAACAAATTCTGATTTAAATCCCAGGGAGGTCCAAGACCCAGCTTCCACAAGCAACTTGTGTTTTGTCACTCAGTAGACATCTGCAGCAGCGAAGGACATTGGGGAGCAAATATGATGTGCAAATATGATGCATCTGGGTAAACTTGAGAGTCAGCTCTTAAAGCTGGAGTTCAGAGAGATCCCTTTCATTCATCCATGGGAGAAGGCCTCATTATAATTGTTCAAGCCTGACTGGATTACATCACTTTCCCCCTCATTTCACTCCCTCCCTGCTTGCCGCCCTCCTTTTATTTACACCCCTTGTTCAGCGGCAGCGTTGAGCAGGGGCTGCCTTAATGATGCATGCTGATCACTTCATTCCCCGTTGCCCCCCATCACCTCCCCCAGTGCTTTGAAGTGTGCTCAGGTCTCAGGCTCCAGTTCAGAGGTCACTTTGTTTATTTATGCAAAGCTGGCTCATCTGTGAAATGGGGCTTTCAAGGCCTGTGACATCAAAGACTCCAAAGCTGGTCCCATCAAGTCAGAGCAGGGACGAGCCTTGCATTATAACAAATTGAAGCAACTTTGTGGATCATAGAGAAATACTATGGCTAGATTTTTGCTTCAAAAATTGGGCCGTTGTTTTGACTCATGGTATGATGCTCAGCATGTAATACTGGCCTGAAATACTATCATCATACCCATTCAGCTAAAACATGAAGCCTTCATGGAGAGTCTGTGGGTAAATAAAATTTGATCCTGGCTCGGTAACAGTCTGTGAATATTTCCCATCAGTTTCTGTCAGAGCTGGAGCATTATGCAGAATTTTCCATTTGTTTTAACCTTTAAGAGGGAATGGAACAATTCTGCTATGGTAATAAACAGTAACTATACCCTGCTTATGTGGCACTTTTTGTCCCGTAGGATCCCAAAGTGCTTTGACAATTGATGGAGTCAATATATACAGAAATCCCTTTTCTGCAGAAATCCAGCCTGCTTTGGGATAGGGGGTAGACCATGGCAGGCAATGTGCATAGAGCATCGTGCTTTCTGGGGTGAGAAAGGGCAATTTGGCCCATGACGTCAGCACTGATAATCAAGGCTTCATACACTCAGACGTGTCAAGTCTTATGCAGAACTAGTCTATGACTGCCCCTTTCAGCCCCATCACACACTTCCCCACCACAGCACCAGCATCACAGTCCTGTGGCACATCAGACCTAGAAGCCAGCTTGGAACAAGATCCTGAAGCAAGAGAGAGGCAATGGCTGAAGAACAGCTAGGGATCACGCCACTGGGATGACATTCCTGAACAATGGACTGATGCCTCTCGATCCATCCTGGCCCTGTCTTGTATGGCCAGGTGCGGTGTTTGGAGGGGGAGGGGCTGCATGAGTTTGTCCCATATCTCTAAGTCTATCACCTGACATGATATCAGAGCCTTCCACTTCAGGTTTCTCAACCAGCCATCATGGAACCAAATTGTACAGTGAGGACGCCTAAATCGTGTATGTTTTCTTAGCCTCAGATACTCGTGACATAAAATTAGTCAGTGATTATTTTTCAAGGCAGGTTTTCCACTTCATCTTCCAACTGGCTACTCTCCTAAGCCTGTGATACTGTCCAAGAAGTCCGGTACAGGATGACCTTCCAGTATAGGTCACAGAAAAGGGAGCTTGTAGGAAACTTCAGCAGCTCATCCTTCTTAGCACTGCCTCTTGCAGTAATCTGCTGGCAGCAAAGCTGGCAATGCTGCATAGCTGGTCCCTGCTGCCCTTTGGCTGCAGGCTGATTTTTTTGTATGTACTTATCACCCTGACCTGCCTGCCTCTCTGGGAGGTGACAAGAGCGTGAGTAAGCAATCAACTTATTAGGTCATTTTTGAATATAGCTAAGACTCATGTGATTTCTGCTACTAACTCGTTGGTTTGTATGCTGGTCATATGTATCTGAATGTGGCTCGTTTTTTCAGGTCCACTGAAAAATAATTATTCTTATTCGAATATTGCCAGGCCAGTTGCATTTGTAAAGCTTGGGGTGAAATACAAACAGCAGGTCTTCAGATCTGGCACTATTAACCAGGCTTCAGACTGCAGGTTTAGGCTGAACCAGATGCCTCTGAACTTGCAGGAAATTTGGTTTTGCTTTCAGTGTCATAGATCCCTCCCTAGGAGTAATCCGGCTGACCAAAGTCTGTTTGTGGTACAGGAAGTTATCCACCCTTTCTAGCACAGGGACTAGAACAACTGCAAAAGCGTTTCCCTACCCTAGGAAACCACTTGCTATTAAAATTTAAAAAAATAGGGAAGTTCTTCAAAACAGGGAGAGAGACATCGTTCCATGCAGTGACAGTACTAACTTTGAATGGGGCAGGTGGAAGTCAAATCTTGGTGACATCTGAATTAGGCAGGGGTCTCTTCCATCCTAAGGGTGTTCCTGAGATATCTGTCTCCCACAGTGCTGTTCCATTTTATATAATAATAAGCTCTTTTTTGGCTCTCTGAGACCACAGTTCAGAGCTTGAGACACTCACCCAAGGTGCAAGAGGGGAGGTTCAAATCCCTCTCTGAATGCAGCAGAAGAGGAACTTGACCCTGGGCCACTCACATCCCAGGATAACGCTTTATCATTGTATCACTGGCTATTCTGCTGCCTTACTCACACTTTGAAGCTTGATCAGAGATTCCTGGGCTTCAGGGAATCTTCCCAAAATAAACATTACTGAATTTCATCCAGTTTCTGGATCTCATGAATCAGCTATTTTCCTATATTTCTCAAGTGTGAGTTTGTTCAGATACGGTCACGCTGAAGGTAGGAGCCCAATTCACTGCATGTTGCAGCTGGAACGGAGACTGCTGTAACATCTGTCACCCAGCGTGCAGCTCTGGGATAGGAAGGAGTAGTTTTACTCTACGTGAGTTTCCACGTTTATGACATTTCTCCACCACCACCACTGAGACTTCTGCTATGTGGTGTTGTTAACATTACCACATTCCTAACAAAAGTGAAAATGGTTCCAGTAGATCTAAAACAACCTGTCTAAATACATGCAGTTATTTACTTCAGTCTTGCTCCTCCACCAAGTTATCTATTTCATAGGCTCAGCACGGTGGCATTAGTTATCCTGATCTCTTCCCTCCAAAATGATTTTTACTGGATTTGGTAGGTTACTCCACAGGTTTGCGATTTGGCAGGATAACAACCGAAGAAGCATCTTCAAAGATCAAACAGATTCAGAGCAATTCTACTTACATCAAAAGCTTGGCAGCATGTCAAGAGGTGTTGAGAACACCAGTTAGTCCTTGTGTGTAGGCAGGAGGAGCGCACATGGGCTGACATACTGTAACATGAGGCAGGAGGCAAGGGAGGATATACTACTCTTTGTACATCAAGCTGAGTAGGATTAAGATATAATTGACAGAACATCGCCACTTAAACGTCTTAACCACTTTTAAGATCTGCGGCAGTTAACAATGGGTAGGAATCCTCCATCTCTGACCACAGTTTTTCTTTCTTCTCCATTATTCAATACATTTTTCTAATTGTGCTAAGGGATTTTCTAAGTTCTTTGTCAGAGAGCATCCGAGATTTCATTTGTAGCACTACTGATACTTATGTGAAAAACTGTACAAGTGCCAGAAGATAATCAATTCAGTATTTTGACTGAAAGAAGACAATCTGTCATATGCAAGCCATCATATATAATGGGTATATTTGTATTCCCTGCATTTGGTTTGCTAAGGCTGTAAAAATATATTTGTAGAATGCAGCACATGGATTACTTGTCTCCTGTGTAGCACAGGCTGCGGGCCAGCCTCGGCAGAGCCTGAACGATATGTTTGCACTCGCGGCACTGCGTGAGAGTTGATGTTTCCTGAGTGTGACTGTGTTTCACACTGATTCCCCGTGTTTTGGCCTGGGAGCCAGCAGAAGCCCTCAGCAAAGCCTCCGGGTTTCCAGTGATGGACAGAGGACGGAGGGAGGTGGGATGGGGCAGTCAGCTGGAGTGAGCTGCCGAAGTAAGAGCATGGCATGCTGCTGCTCTGAAAGTTTTCTTTTCTCCTCAAAGTGACAGCTGCACATACCTCTGGGGGAAACTGTGCTGAAGTAACCACAAGGAGAAGGAAAAAATCTGTCAGGAGCGAGGGGGACAAACCCATATGGCATCACAACCTCTCTGCTTAAGGGACAGTGGCAAACAAGATTGCCGCATGTGTCGGTATAAAATGCCCCATGCTGAAGAGATGGGATGATTTTCCAAAACAGTGAAAACTGGAGTGAGGATGGGGTTAAACACACGTTCTTCTCTCACAAAGACTGCACACAAGTTTAGGCACTAAGCACTGTTTAAGCACAACATAACTTATAAAACAACTGTACTCTGCAGCTCTTCTATATGTACATTTTGGGGGGGACATGCTCATGTATGGGCTGAGATAAGTTTTTCCTCTCTGCTGCAAAGATTGCAGCAAGAAATTGCCTCTCTTTTGCTCATGAGACCTTTTTCTTACGGGTTTTAGGAGTTGGACATTTGGAGGGATTCATTCCTTAGGTCAAGTGTTCCCACTTCTCTTGATTTTTATTTTTTTTACACAACTGTACTCTAGTTCCTTATTGAGGTGAACTTTTGCCCAGCCTTCAGCTGACCTGTCTGTGAAAATCAAACTTCACACACTGCAGTGCACTTCAGCTAGGAGCTGACTAGCTCTTGATCAAGATCTTCACCTCAAATCCAGCTGCCGTGTGGGGCTGTGCCACCTGTAGAGTACAGAAGTAGCCTTGGAAGAGCCGGCCTTTGCTGCGCCGTCACCTGTAGGCGCCCAAAGTCCCTCAGGTGGACCTCCCTCCTGGTGTGATGCACTGCTGTAAAAGGATGCCCTGCACTGAGCTGAGCACTTGTGCAATAGAGGTTGGGCTGTTACTACAGGAGGAAAAAGCTTCACATCTGGGCACTGCAGAGGTGTGAGGCCACCAGCACAGCCCAGGTTGGACAAAGAGGCTCAGGGCACTCCCTGGCTCCCCCAGCCCTTGTGGAGACCTTGTAGGTGACTGTTCACAGTGGCAATTTGAGGTGGGAGCTGCTGGAGGAGTGGGGGTTTCACCTTTTGGTGATTTCTATTTTTCCTAGCAGTGCAGGGTATGGAGTTGAGACCTTGATGCTGCCCTGTGGTAGTGGTATACACAACTAGAGTGATAAGGGACAAAGTGGTGTGTTGTCGATACAAGTGGATGGGTGGTCTTAATTAAAAAAAAAAAAAAAAGGCAAAAGACAAACAGCTTTTCAATTGACTGTTGCTTTCTCCAGCCATAGCTTTGCATTCAGTAACTGTTGAGGGCTCATTTGACCCCAGACCTGCTTGGTTTCCTGATTTTGTATGGAAGCTGAAAGGCGAACTAGTGGCCCTAATTCCACTGCTTGTGCTCTGTGTGACTGATCTTATAAGTCTTCCCTCACCTCCTAGATTTAATTAGCTGTAATTTTGATTTATACCATTATTTGCATAGAAGGTACAACAGAACAGCTTCTCCTAGGGAACAGCAACCTGTAAACATAAACAAAGAGGCTTTTGTCAGCTATTAATGGAAACATTGATTAATCTGCCATTGCTTTGGTAGCCTGCTGAAAAGTTCATAAAGCAGCAAACTTAATTGTTCATTAAACTGGCCAGGCTGTAAGTGCCAGGATGTGGATGCCAAATATATGTTGAGTGTGTTTCAGCTGCGTGATGCCTCCAGGACGAAATGCAAACTTCTATTATTGTACTGCTGCGCTGCAGGAGACCTTCTTAACATCTTCCCTTTCCATTCCTTTGCAGATGATGCCAGCTCAGGAAAGGATAGCCAGGTACCTGAAGGCTCCAATGGAGAATATGAAGATCATACTGGGAAGCAATGGGGTAAGGAGCAGTGTATGTTTGTTGGTTTTCCTTGGTTCTTGGTTCAGTGCTGTTCACGCGGCACATTTCTCAGTTGCTGAAGGAAAGAAAAGGCAGAGCAACGGGAGTGAGTTCTCCCTACAGATGGTCAAATAATAAACAGAGCGTCAGCTGAACATTGCGGTGTAAATGGATCCCATCCAAGGGTCCTTTTGCAAAACGGTCCGCTCTAGGCCCCCTGCCATGTACCTCAGCATGGTTCTCCCTTGCATTTGTTTTTCTGGGCAGTGACTTTCTTTTGCATGTGCAGCTCTTACAGCTTTCATAGACTGTCTATAAAAGGCGTATTGACTTTTACAGCAATATTTCCAAAAGCCTTCAGTGCCAACATAACACTACTCCCACAGAGGGCAAATGGGAGGTCTGACTTCACTTCAGGAGAATTAGCGTGAGGCCAAAACTGAGTGTTTTTTAAAATTACCCTCTCTTTTAGACACCTGGACTGTTCAAGCGTAGGATTTTGATGCTGTTGCAGAACTTTGGGGAACTCCTAAAATCTCACTTGAAACAGGTTCTGAATCACCACAAGACTTGCAGGTCCAAAGTTTGGTCCAAGTACTCCTTGAAGGACAGTAAGTTGTCAGGGCTGATGCCAAACAGCTTTTTGCCATTATTGACAGGAGTGCAATGTGAGTTTACGACCTCGAGAGATGAAGCACAGCATTTCCGTTTTACTCTTGCAGTACATCCTTCCTTTTAATAAGACAGAGATGGCTTTTTACCACGTTTGTGGCCAGGGAGTAACCTCATAGCAATGATAGGGGTGGAACCTGTCAGGCTTTCCCCATATGAGTCCTCACTACTTGAGCTGAGGGCAGTTTTCTTCAGGAGCTGGCAAACAAGGGATGTGGTGTGCTGTGGTGTAGTCCAGTCAACACCTAGAGGAGGCAGTGCCATAGTAGCTTTGAATTACAGATTCATCTGAGCCTGAGCTTGATCTGGGAGAGGAAGGTAACCTCCACTCATTCTGGAAAAGGTTCACAACATTTTAAAGGTAAAGAAAGGGCGGCTTAGATAAACTCCACATCAGGAGTCCTTCAGGAGGGATTCAGCAGGTAGCAAGAAAAGCTTCCGTCTCTCCACTCTTCGTTACCCTGGTGGAGATAGGAGCAGACATTGAATGCCATGGCAGATGTGCTTCTAGTAGAGCTAGTGGATCAATGCAACAATAATATTATGACAAAAGATGTAAGCACTACTAAAATTATTAGGCATTGACAATCTCATATCAAATTGTGTCTTACTCTGTTCTCTCCTGGCCCAGTCCTTCACTGTGCTGCAGAGTGTTCCTGCAGCTCTGCTTTTTTGACTTTCCCTCCCTCCTATCTCCTCTCCCCATGCAGGGAAATGGCTATGGCAGGCCACCCACCCACCCAAGCCCTTTCCATCCAGCAGTGTTCACCAGCAAAGTGCTGGTGTGAGCTGACATGCAGGGAGGGTCAGTGTGTATCTGCGAAGGAGCAGTTTGTGTTTGCAGAGTCCTGAGCCCTAGAGAAGTGGGAGAGGAGGAGCATGGTAAAAAAAAGCTCCGCTTTACTTTCCAGCTACCATCATGGAGTGGTATTGCTAGGGAGAGGTCCTGCCCCCACCAGGAGCAGGTCACTGATGTGGGGAAAGATATATATGCCCATCCATGTCTTCCCACAACTGAGTGAGCTCTTATCCAAAAGACTGGGAAGTATTTCAATACTTAGTCTTATCATGACACTTTTTTGTATAAGTATTGTGAAAGATTGAGGTGGTACTGATCATCACTATGTGGAGGTAATTGTGGTGGATTGCAGCAGACTACATGTTTTAGCTAATCGCCTCAGTTAGTATGAGCAACATCTGACAGGAGCCTCTGGGACTAATCCATGTACCTCAAGGTGTCCCGCAGGAAGAGGAGGCTGCTGAATTCCCTCCCAGGTCTTTGTGCCGGCAGCCTTCTGTTTCATTTAATTTTCATTAGCTTGAATAAATCTTCATGGTAAACAGCATTTCAGCAAGGAACTCATACCAACACTGTCTCTTTGTCCCCATCCACTTGTGTTTTCCCTTGCTCTTGTGTGTGGCATAATTTATACTGTACAAATGTGCAGTTCATGTTTATGAAGCAAACGCCAAGTGATGTGGAGGAGAACAAGCATGTGAAGTATAAATAAGACAGAGGGACTTTGTAATGGCCTTCGCTGGCACTCCAACAAGAAAAACTTCTGTAAATGGTGCAGATTTGGGGACAGACATTTACTAGCACCGACTCAAAAGAGACTTTCTGCCTCTCTCTCACACTGCTGCTTCTCCCTCTTTCTCCTTTGTGCTTGCTGGGTGTCTTTTTTCTCTCTTATGTGTGTGTCTCTCTTTCTCCTTTTTTGTTAACTGGCTTTTCTAAACTTGACCAATTCAGGCTTTTGTCAAGGAAACATTCAGGATTGTGTAAATGGGATCTGGTTTCAGCATATTGCACACAGCCTGGAGTAGCTTTTGAGACCACATAATCACTTAACCTTCTTTAAACAGAAGAAGAAAGAAAGACAGAAAGAGCCAAAGAAGTTTAGCTTTACCTGTAGCTTGGTATGTATCTGGGCAACAATGTATGAGGAATGAATGCAAAACTCCAGTCAGACTCATGGGAGTCACAGGGGGAGGAAAACCAGAAATGTTATAGGCCTGATTTTTGGGGAGGAAAGAGAGTTTCTGTCTTGCGGTGCCCTTACTGAGCAGGGACACTGCCAAGTCCTTCTGAAATATTGCTGTGGAAACAGGGAAGAGGTAAGGGAAGGCAAGAGCTTAGTCTCACTCACTTGACTCTTCACTCTGCATGGGCAGTGTGACTGTCCTGTCTCCAACCTGTTTTTTGATATGGTAGTCCCAGCCCAGGAATCCCACCTGGTGAGGATCTACCCCTACCTGGACCCACGGTTCTTGGTCTCAGAATAAATTACTGCCATATTAGAGGATAACTGTTTAGACCCATTTCAAAGCTTGTTCTTAACCTCTCCATGCACCTTGCAGACATTCACTGGATTTCCCCAATGACAGCCCTTATCAGCATGTCTCCCTCGGCTCAGACTTAAACTTCAGCATGTCATTGCTCACAACGTGCAGCTCTGACAGGGTTAATTGTCTCTCTGGGAGGTTGATTGTTTTTGCTGGGAGAGAGCCTCCTCTTGCAGCAGACCCCCAAGGGAATACCCAGCAATTTATGCACCAGGACCTGTGGAGTGGGTTAGTATGTCACACTTGCTGCTCAGCTGTCACGGCAAGGACTTTCAGTGCCGGAGTTGCTCCAGTTCATTAGATTACACATGAAAGCCTCTGTACTGAGAGTAAAGCATTTCTGAGCAAGAGTTTGAAATAACATGAAATGGCTGGGACCCAAAATGATAGCCAAGGGGGCAAGGGAAGGCTGCGGAGGCAGATGGTTTCCCCTACAGAAAAGGACTCTGATGAGAGGGGTATGCCAAAGGGTGTCTTCTTCCAAGAGGGAGGGATGCTGGGCAAGGCTGCAGGGGAATGAGGACTAAGCGATATGTATGTTCACAGACCTCAGAGGGCAATAGCTGCAGTTCCCCAGGGCTTGGAGAGAGGAAGCTGCAGACCAGCCTCTTCCATCCAGCAAAGCTCTGCTATAGTGCACATCCCAGAGCTTCTGGCCCTCAGCCCTATGCATCAGGGCTGGCTCTGTAGTTGGGAGTCCCACTGTGCCGCTTTGTGGCAAACTTCCCTGATACCTGAAGCACAACCTTCTCAGCTTGCTTTGGTGTCTTATGTGCTACTGAGGTTGTGGCTCTCCAATTGCCAGTGGTGAAGGCCAGTGGCTGATGGGCATAATTCAACCCAATGTGCCACAGAGCAGGCCACTCTCTGTGGCCTATTTACCTTATTTCCCAAGAAAAGGATCAGGGAGAATTTACCAGGGAGTGTGAAAATGCAGGGTGACTGCCCTTTATGACTGAAGAGTTAACATTATGGTAAGCAAGCAACAGCATTCAAAAGCAGGGGGAGAAACCTGTTGTGGAGAGGCTGAATGGACTCAGTTTCTGGCTTTGCCAAGATAAAGAAGACAGGTGAATTTGTCAGGAGTATTTTGGATGTAGGAGGAGAGTGCCAAGTGGGAGTCAGAAGTGGTGTTAATCTCAGCAGGAGATTGCAGTTAGAAGTGCCCCTGGACTGACATCGCATGATTAAAGTTACCGTGAGAAATTTGTAATTTCTTTTGAATTCTTCATTAAAGGATACTATTAGACAAGCTTTTGCCTTGCAACAGACCATGTTCTATTGTTTCAACTGTTTCAAAAGTTTTTGCAAAGATCTTTTTCTTTCTATTGATTAGTTAGACCAACTCATGACTTTATAGGAAGACTCTCTGCAATGTCAGTAAAGCTAATAGGGTGTAAAGGTGCCACCTCTTTTCCGTCCGGAATTCTGACATAATCTGAATTAAAGTTAGGTGCAGTTGAGGGTATAAGTTTCGGATTTTGCCAAGTGAGGACCTTGCATTTCTCTAGTGTTCTTGTCATTGCCATTAGAAATATTGGTGATTTCCTTGCTAAGACAGGGTGACTGTCTTAACCCATGATTCTGTCCACCAGCAGATACTGCTTCAGCTTCTCCATTTGTGGGGTGGACTCACATGGGATATCTTCTAATAACAAACTCAAAGGTTTTTTATTGGGTCTTTCCATTTGTTTGTTTGCTTCTTTGGGCCTTTCAATGTGAATGCTTCATAAATTAATGTTGAATGAATTGCATACATTTCAGTTCAGATCAATGGACAGAAGTCTGGCACGCTTCTAAGACTTTGCAACACATTGAAAAGATGTTGTCTCTTCTTAATCCCATTAAAGGCAGTGAGAACTAAGGGTCAAAAATCTTCAGAACACAAAGCTTCAAATGACCAGCAAAAGATTGAGAAAATGGTTAGCCTGACAGGAATCTGAGGTTTTTCCTTAGGTCTTGGCTAAGGGCTTGCACTTGTGGCATGGAACATGGTAACAATTAAATGTGATTATAGGGCCGAATTTAGCCTTCATCTACAATAGTGTGATTTTCGTATTATTTTCTGAGATGGTCTGACACAATTGCCTTATGGACACTGAGAAATTCTGGGGTTCTGCTATGCTGAAGGCTAATGCAGTGGCCATAGCAGTCTACTAGACATTCAAATGCATCAGGCTGGATAGTGCCTCCTTTCTAAGGAAATCAATTTCAGCTGATATGAGAGTGGTACACTGGTATGTATGGGCTGCTGGGTGTCTCTCAAACAAATTTGGCCATAACACTTGACATTAGTATCTTCCTTTGCATGCCCTTTGCTCACCATAGTAAATTTTTCATGCCTTTTGCAGCCCGACCCAGGTTCACACAGCCTGCCAAGATGAGACGGAGAGTGATCGCCCGTCCTGTCGGCAGCTCCATCCGCCTGAAGTGCGTGGCCAGTGGGAACCCACGTCCTGACATCACATGGCTGAAGGACAATAAGCCCCTTACGCCCCAAGAGATTGGAGAGAACAAAAAGAAGAAGTGGACGCTGAACCTGAAGAACCTGAAACCAGAGGATAGTGGGAAATACACCTGCCGAGTGTTTAACAAAGTTGGAGAAATCAATGCAACATACAAAGTTGAAGTAATCCGTAAGTGCCACATCTGGGGTGGAAAGGCAGGGAGAGAGCTTTGAGAAGGAGGCTGACTGAGTAAAGAGAGCGTGATAGCAAGTGTGCAGTGCTGATAGCTGGACACAGAAATGGGAAAATGTTAAAACCATCAGAGAGAGAGAAAACATTATTGAAACTCTAGAATAAACCTAACACCTGGGTGAGACAGAGTAACACTGATACAATTTAGTAGCTGAAATGAGGAGAGTACTTGGGAAACGGTCATCTCTAAGCCACCTTCGTGGTGAAAGTTCACCATTGCCCAGTTCAATCTTATGGTACCAATGGAGTCAATTCAAGGATGGACTAAGAACTAACTGAGAAAGCCCTTTCATGTACCATAGAGGAGGGGTGGAAATATTTAGGATGGCCCAGATTACTCTGTCGGAGTGGTAATAGGGTCAAACCAATCAATTGAAAATTTAGTCTAGATAGCTGTAATAGGAGGCTCACTTCATTAGAGAAGTCTCCCAAGGGATACAGCAGAAATCTTATAACTAGAGTGATTAGCCAGACAGGGCTTTAGGGCCAGATTTTAAAAAATATTTGGACATCTGAAAGTTCAGGTGGGTACAACTGAGATACTGAAAAGAAAAAAAAATTCCACTAGGGTCCTGTCTGTATCTTAGATGCCTATACGGCTTTAAAGATTCAACCCTTAGAAGATGAGCTGGGGGGATTACCCTGCATTTTGGTGGGGTAGAGTAAATTGCTCTTCTTACTATGTAGCTATTCTGATTCTTGGTCTCTAATCTCCTGTTTCCCCTGTTATTACTGAAGATAATTATACTCAAATCCTACCTAAGTCTACCAGAGAAGAGCTCTTACTCTAAATCATTGTGCTTTGTCTATGACAGCATCATAAGTTGTCATGGAAATGATTACAGAGCAGCCAACTCAAGAAAGTGGAGAAGATGAGCTGAGTGGAGGGAAGATTGAATAGCCTTCATTAATGAGGAGCGGGGGCATGGAAGTCTATTTCCAGCCACATGGAAAGCATGTTGTTTGTCTGTCTGTGCATACATTTTAGCATGAGAAAGTTTATCCCAGTGTGAAAGATTGTTCTTAAAGGTAAAGATCTGTTCTCTGATAAGTCCTTTCTCTAGAATCACAGGAATTAAAAGCACATGTGGGGAGCTCTGTTGGGCTCCGAAGGCACAAACCTGCTGGACATCTGGGATTGATAAAGATGCAGCTGTGTGGAGACAGTAAAAACATGTGTTTACACTAAAACCAGGAGCAGAGACAGGGAAATGAATCAAGCCCCATCCTAATGGCAGCTGTGGCATTTTCACTTCATCAAAACCAGACAGCACCAGGAACAAACCCCTTTCTGTGTCCGTGTTTATCTTGGTTTTTATCAACTTAAAGATGTATGTAACCTTTGTTTTCATTAGCTTGTGCTGGCTAGGAGTGAAAACAGTAACCAAAGCTGGAACCAGAGTCAAGGAGATAAGGGCATTAAGCAGTTTTCAGACATCTTTCTATTTTTAACTTAATTCTGTGGAGCATTTCAGGTTTTGTTCAATTTCCTCCTTTATTTTATTTCCCCTGAGCCTCCACTCCTAAGTCCTGCTTATCTGAGTCTCACTGACCCCAGCTGTGATTCCCACTCATAGTCCCAAGGCAAAGCCTATAGAGACCACTGTGGTATTTTTGTTTCCCAGGCACATCTTTAGAGCCCTTATTATTGAAAGTATCCTGAGTTTTTGAAAGAGGGTCCATTGTTACTTCCTCTCACCCCAAAGCCAGTGCTGGTGGGAGCTATTTTGTTACATGCTCAATTCTACAGTGTCTGCCATCAAATGCAGTTGATGATTGCCAGCAGCTACCACCCACTGTGATACCATGATTTATCTCTGTGCCTAGGATAGAGGTTTGCAGTACCTCCTTTTCTGGAAACTGTGACTGATTTCTCTGGTGCTAGCACTGAAAAACCCCCAAACATTCCTCAGAATGAGGGATGTATTTTTCCTTTGACTTCATGTGGTGTTGACACAACATAAGGCTTACGGTCGTGCTGGAAAGGATGGTCATGTGAACCTCTTGTGTTTGATTTCCTTTCCTACCATCTTGTTTCCTTCATCAGCTGAGACTTGAGGCAAAAAAATTTGTGAGAAAGGAAAGATTTTTTTATTGGCTAGAAAAACAAAAACCTTCTGAGCTCTTCCTCTAGAAAAATTTGCTCCATAGTGAGGGTGGGGACGATTAGACTGAAGAAAAAGAAAATAAAAGCAGGGAGGTGAGGATGAAGTGAAGATCTTCCTCACTGGTAGTGCCTGTGGTCTCAGCTCCCCCAGCAGTGGATGACATGGCATGGGATGGCTTCCAGCAGAATTTGGTCCCCATGGGCAGCTACCAGGCCCAGCAATAGAGATGACGGATATCTCCTGAAGGACCCCCAGACAAAAGATGAGGCAATATCCACAGCCTGCCATTAGTCCATGAAAGAAGAGGCCTTTTCCCATTCAATTTTGTCTGTCTTCAGGGAACATTTGGGAAGACCAAAAGGAGAAGGAACATGTCTTACCCCTCCTCTCACTGTCCCCAAACTGGGAGTAGCCACAGTGGTTCTGGTGTGGACTCTCATTAGATATGTACTTGTAAATAATCTGGTAAAAAACTGAGGTTGTGTCTGAGAATACATAAGGATCTGTCATATTCACCTGTAAACTGCACCCTACCAGACATGGTGGTAAGAGACACAGCATCACAGAATCACAGAATGGCTGAGGCTGGAAGGGAACTTTGGAGATCATCTGGTCCAACCCCCCCTGCTCAAGCAGGATTGCCTAGATCCTGTTGCTCAGGATCATATCCAAACAGCTTTTGAATATCACCAAGGATGGAGATGCCACAATCTCTCTGGGCAACCTGTGCCAGTGCTCAGTCACCCTCACAACAGAAACGTGTTTCCTGATGTTTAGAAAGATCCTCCTGTGTTTCCATTTGTGCCCAATGCCTCTGGTCCTGTCACTGGGCACCACTAAAAAAAGCCTGGCTTCATCTTTACACCCTTCCTTCAGAAATTTATAAACATTGGTAAGACACCATCAGGGTCAATATCAAGTGAACATTTACAGTGAAACAATCCACTTCATTTGTGGTCAGACCTGTACTATTGCCCAAATTTAATCCTGAAATGGGTTTTGGCCTTTTTGGCTAGTATCAGGCCATTTACCTTCCTCTGGCCGAGACTTAAGAAAGATCACTGCAGCCTCTGACCTTGTTAGGTACATCATTAGGATCCCATTGTTCCAGGATATGGTCCCTGAGATATGGGGATAAGTGGGCATACAAGGAACAATGGCCCCTTTTGCCATCTCATAGCTGCAGCATGCAACAAGGGAGTGGGGAAATTCAGCAGTCCAGACTGGACTTACAATCCTTGCCAAGGAGCAGAAAGGCCAAGTCTGACTTGTGTGGTGCCAAGTAATACCACCACAAACTACCACCCAAATATAAATTCTTCATGAGAGACCTAAGAGCGCAGAAACACAGAAAAGACAGAAAAACCTTCTATAGGAGATTTTTAGGACCCTGTTTTCTTAGCAGATAGGAGGGTTATTCAGTGTACAGAAGAGAGGGATGAAGAAAATCTTCCAACATATAAGGGCTAAGAGGGAGAGCAAACTTTTCTCCAGGTCTGATGCAGATAAAGTAACTTCCTGGTTAGAAACAGGAAGATTCAGGTTGAGCGTGAGAAGACTTGCTAAGCATCAGACAACAAAGGAGTTGTCTGGAGAGACTGGAGAGCATCTACCATTAGAGGCTTTGGCAGAGGCTGGGCAAATTTGTATCAGGAGAGGTTTGCAGAAATCTCAGCCTACTTTGGGGCAGGGAGTTGGACTAGACAGTTATTTTGCATACCTCCTACACCTTTTTCCTATGTTTCTGCTATCACAAATTAATGAGATTGGCAAACACTTTTTTCCATGGAGCTCCCTGTGTTTTTGTGCAGAGAGGACGAGGTCCAAGCCCATCCTGACAGGGACGCACCCTGTCAACACGACGGTAGACTATGGTGGGACCACATCCTTCCAGTGCAAAGTCCGCAGCGATGTCAAACCCGTCATCCAGTGGCTGAAAAGGGTGGAGTATGGCACAGAGAGCAAGTACAACTCAACCATTGATGTTGGGGGACAGAAGTTCGTTGTGCTGCCCACGGGGGAGGTCTGGTCCCGTCCCGATGGTTCCTACCTGAACAAACTGATGATTACTCGAGCCAAGGAAGAGGATGCAGGGATGTACATTTGCCTAGGGGCAAACACCATGGGCTACAGCTTTCGCAGTGCTTTTCTCACAGTCCTGCCAGGTGAGTTATGCCTTTTTTTCCCCCATCTGAACCAATAGTCTGCATCATGGTATTTATTAACACAACTAATGGTGCCCATTGGGCTCCACAGCCCTCTGTGATGCTGTGCTGATTTAGGCTAGCCCAGTTCTGGTAAGAATGTGTGAGGGACTAAATCAACTCTGATTTAAATCAGCCCCTGCTGAAATCCTCTTGATGATGTTTCCTTTTCTCCCTTCATGGGGAATAATGATCCCAGCAAGGTGAAATAAAATGATCTGCTCTTGTATGGAAGAGGAGCTGGGAAAGGATACTACAGTTGCAGGCACTACGTCACTTCAGTGACAGGGTGCAGCATGTGAGAGGGGAACAGAATAGCAGCACAGTTTGCAACCCCATTCCCTCACATTTCTCCTTTCTCTTGCTCTTATTTATATTGCTTTTACTGGTAAAAGGAAACAATGATACAGGCCCATAAAATAAGAGAAGAATAAAAACTGTCCCTGGTCACAAGGAAAGGAAAAGAACAAGTGTGAAAAAGAGAATGATTGATTAGTTAAATTCTTACCCAGTGATCCCCTGGGGACCCTTGTACCAAACTCGCAGCTGCTTCCTTCTCTCTCCGGGCCTCAGAGCTGGTGGCCACATCCAACTGAGACTGTATCAAGTGTGTTTAAGACACACCATCCTTGCTTTGTCATTTACTCCTTTGTCTCCTGACTGTGCAGTTCTGCCCTGATAAATATTTTTTATTGAAAAGAACATTTCTTTGTGCCTTATCTTGCTATGTGGATCTAGCTTCAGATCCACCAGTTTTATGACAAAAAACAATCTTACTGTTTTTCCTTCCTTTCACCACCACAAGGCCAACACAGCTAACAGAGCGCAGGAGCTGGAGCCAATATCAGAACATTTTAGCTGTCAGGTCTAATGGAATGTCTCCAGTCAAGACACCAGTAAGAGACAGAGATTGTTAACTCTCCCAGGCTGTTAGGACTGGTTTTCTGTGTAGGTAGTGGGGAAAATGCTCATGACTCTTGTAACTAAGGCAGCATGGCTTCTTCTGCTCACTGATTGCCAAAGCTCTGTGTCTCAGAAGTCATCGAGAGTCACTAGCTTGAATTTAGGTACTGACAGCAGGTTGCCAAATAAGAGAACATTCTTAGCATGCTCCCTGTCAATCCCAAGGAAAAGGCTGCATGGGTGGGATATAACTCAAAGCCTCTGGGAGTTTCTGAACTATGAGAGTCTGATCCAGCTCCCAATGAAATCAGTGGCAGACTTTCCCTTGATTTAAATGGGACTATAATGAGACCTTATACCAGAATGAGAGCCTGCAGGCCTGTTGTTAGTGACGATGACGGAGAAGGAGAACCCAGCTTGCCCTCAGAGGCAACGATGTGGTTGCAAAGCCATGAGTTAGAAAAACACCATTTTGCTTGTAAATCTACCAGATTTGACATAGACAGCTCCAAAGAACAACATGGATGAATATCAAAACACTTTCGTTTCAGCCCAGCAGAGTATTTCTGCCAACCAACATGAAGACTGTTGTTTTTGTGGTCAGCTGATGGGTCAGTTCTCTGATCCTGTCTTGCTTTGAGCAGAGGGGTGGACCAGATGACCTCCAGACTCCCCTTCCAGCCTAAATTATTGTATAATTTTCAGTGTTCGTGAATCAAAGTTTTGTCTGTTGAGGTCAACAGTATAGGCGCTTCTGACTTCAAAGAGACCACATGGTATATATTTAATATTTCAAACTAGCCGTAGGATTATGTGTCAAGGAGAGAAAAAGACATTAGTGTCTTAAAGAAGTTTGGCTTGAAAGTTAAATGATATATGTTTGAATATAACAAATTGGGCGATTTGGATAGCCTGTGGTTTTCGAAGTTTCTTGAGTGTCTCCCTGCAAGCTGAATTCTGTGTCTAGGTATTTTTCAGGGCTTTGGAAATTGCAGCTGGTAGCTATCTAGATGGGGATTTTGATAGCTAGGATCCTGCCCCAGGATTCATTTTGGGTCTATAAATCAAGAGATCAGTCTGAGAAACCGGAGTGGCTACCCAGGGATGTAAAGGCTGCCAACAGCAGAGAGGAGAAGGGGGAGGTAGGTGTGAAAGATGCTGTCTGAAGCATCTTATCTCCTCCAGTAGCTGAATTTGCTGCCTTGGGAAAGCCCACAGCAGCTCCAAAGAGACTGATAAATGTAGAACCCATTTGGCATAGGGAGATGGACACACACTTTAATGCCGCATGAACTTTCAGTTCTCCATGGCTTGGGCACCAAGGAGGGGACACCAGATCATCTACGTTTTTCCCATCCTTCAGTCTTCCTCCTAGCCACACAAGAAACTCAAAACAACACCTCCAAAACACCACATTCATGCTGCCTGACATAGCGGAGCATTGCTGAGTAGCTCCAGTATCACTAGACACAGATACTAAAGATCGTCTAAAGCCCATGCATACACAGCTACACATGGTAGAGGCAAGCGGGCAACATGCCATTGCTCTGCGCAACCCAATTGTGCTCCTGGGCTGCTGACATGGAGGTATTACTGACACGTCCCGAGTTGTATCCTCCAATCTGGGCAGCGAAGCCCACTCCATTGCAGAGTGAGGGTGTTAGGAAACACTCTTGGGCTGGCTCTAGTGCATCCATTAAAGCTTGGATAAGAAAGTTAAAAAATCCCCCAAAGACTCTCCTCCTGAACCCTAAACCAAAGAAAATGCTTGTCCTTCCAGGAGCACTGAAAAGCAAAGCAGTTACCAAACATCATGTGCTGGCTTGATTTCTCCCTTGTTACTTGGTCTGGCAGGGTTGCCAGACAGCCTGTACAAAAGCCAGCCCAAGTGTGACATCTGTTTTGAATTCACTTTGCCTGCATTTAATTAACTCTTTCTGTCTCTCTGCTGCCATGATGTCCAGATCCCAAGCCTCCGAGTGCACCTGTGCCCCCTTCCTCGACCAGCAGCCTTCCCTGGCCTGTGATCATTGGCATCCCTGCCGGAGCCGTCTTCATCTTCGGAACAATCCTCTTGTGGCTTTGCCAGACCAAGAAGAAACCCTGCTCCCCACCAGCTGCTGCCCCCGTGCATCGGCCACAGCCCCGGGACAGAATCTGTGTCTCCCAGGTCCCTGACAAAGACTGCATCTCCTCCATAAACTATGAGGAATATGTCGCCCAGCAGCAGCATTTACTGTCACAAGGGCCTGCACTTGCGCCAGCCATGGCATCCAAAATGTACCCAAAGATTTACACGGACATCCACACCCACACTCACTCACATGTGGAAGGCAAAGTCCATCAGCACCAGCACATTCAGTACCAGTGCTAAGAGGGTGGCCGTGTACAGTAGCTCGTTTGGGCTGTTCCTCGTGGTACCTCAGAAGAGACTGCTCCAAGTCAGCTCACACTGCCAGCAGTAGGCGAAGCAGACAGAAAAGATTATATATAATTTTAAATATATATATACATATATATATGATTGTATATGCGTGTGTGTATGTGTGTATATATATGTGTATATATCTATATCTATCTATATAAATATATATATAATAGAGAAAGACAGAAAGAGAAAGGTTTTTTTTTTAATTATTGCAATCAGGATGTAGCTGAGGAATAATGAAGGAACTCCAAATCTCAGCAGAGAGGCAGCCATCCCCAACAGCAGAGCCTTCCCAGATTTATTGATCAAGGTGGCAACAAGTGAGACAGGACACAGGGACATGAACCACCACCTCCTTCCTTGTGTTGCTAAAAGAAGTAAGAAGAGCAAGACGCAACTGTGGTGCTTCTCTGTATGGGCACTGCTGTTCCTGTGCCTGCTGCACATCACTTGTTTTGGTGGGAAGCCCCCAAGCCTGTCCCACTTGGGAGCATGCAGGAGAACCTGTTCCCTCTGAGTGACTCAAGCTCTAAAGTACCCGAGGTTTAGCATCAAAGCACCAGGAGACATAACCAACTCACCTCTTCCAGGGAAAAAAAATGACACAAGAGGGTCTGGAAAAATGAATTTCTATTCACAATGTGAAACGCTGAAAGCTTCTCAATCATGGTCATTTGGTCTGAAATGCTAACTGAGCTAGTTTGTTTGATTTCTGCAAGTTGAAGGCATCGTGTTTCCCTTGGGGGGTTCTGCAGATCAAACCACAAGTGCTCCACTCCCCGGTCCTAGGACTCAGTGCCACTGCCAGGAAAAAGGAAAGAAGGAAAGAGAAACATTGTACAGAACACCTTTATATTTATATTTAAGAAATAATAATAATTAATAATAATAATAATAGAACTGCTGATGGTGGAGAAAGCAAAACATGCTGTCCTCTGATGGCTCACAGTGACAAGCTACTGGATTTTCTACATCAATGCAAAATATATGAAAACATTAGAAAAAAGAGTAAGAAACAAAGAGAATGAAATAATAATCTTGTAGGAAAAAATGCATTTGAGAAATATTCACCTAGGTTGTGTGTGGTTGTCCCCTTCCCTCAGATGACATTTTGCAAATGATACAACTTCATTGCAGTTCAAGCAACAGTAAGAAGATTAAAAAAATAAGGACCATATTAAATACCTATATGGACTGGAAATTAGTCCAATTGCAAATATAAAACCTTTGTAATTCTATATAGATTTTAAACAGAAGTCATGTATATTTAATTTATTTTGTTAAACAAGAAAAAAAAGTGTATGATATTTTCCTCAAAACAGGCATTTCTATACATATTTTTGATCAAAGAAAATAAAGAATTTTTTTTGGGGGGGGGTTCTATAGATACCATGCTCAGAATATGCTCAACGTAACATGTGACCAACTATACTTCTCCTAACCCGGAGGTCATCTATCTCTATGCCTTTTCACACTAGCCATGTTTAATCTTCTAATACCATCTCAGGTACCGCTGGTGCCCTCCTTTCCATCAGAAACCGGCCTTTTCCACTGTTTATACTTTGACTGTGAGGGTCTGCAGTGGCCAGATCACTTGTCATGGACACCATGTCATCTTCAGTAGCAAAGATCTTGCTCACAGGGAAATCTGTTTCACTATGCATGTTTTTTTGGGGGGAAGGAGGTTGCATTTGTTGTTTAAGCATAAACCTGCAGTGAGTTTTCTTTTTAAAAGAAAATTTTGTAAGTCAAAACATAATTTGTGAGCCTGTAAAATGACCTTTGGCCTCAGGGTGCTTGGGAGGGGAAAGTATGAAATGTAGGTGAAACACTTCATTTGTAAATGCAGCTGCTGAAGGAGCCAGCGGAGGGTGAGTTGGGTGCAGTAAGAAGAGCATGCCGGGAGCTGCTCCGCTCCAGGAGGGCTCACACCTTCATTCTGCTGCATGCCAAGGAGAGGCACCCAATCACCCAAAGCTTTAGCAGCCAAAATTTTCTTTAGAGAAGGCAGGTTCAGCAATGGTGCAACTGTTTGCTGTTCACTTAAGTTTAACTTAAAGTTGGCTGCTGAAAAAACCCTGAAAATTTGAAACATGCCAATTTTTAACTTTGAAATGACTTCCTTCTCAAGCCTGTTCTGCAAAAGAGATCTTCAGCAAACCAGCTGCTCTGTTTGAAAGTGAAACACTTCATTTAACCTGAAACAAAACAGTGCTTTAGGCTTTGCTTTTCTCGGAACGTTTCTGAAGGTGTTTGCTCTGGGTTGACCTGCAATGATTTTTCTGCTGGCTTGTTTGAGTCACCAGCAAACCAAACAGTTGCCTGTTTGCTCAGCCGTAGCGCTGTGAGATGGGGCCCTGATTCAGCAAAGCATGTAAGCTCCTGCTTTCCTTCACCAATACGTGCTGCTCCAAAAAGTCACTTTTTTGCCTTAGCCGCCTGGATCAGTGGCTTCATCCCTGCCTACTGTCCTGGTGCTGGCTGGAGCCATCCGATGACTCTGAGGAAGGGGAGGAGGAAGTAGAAGAAGGAGACCTTCCTACTCACGTGGAGTTTACCAACTGGCACTGTTGCAATACAGCACTGCATAGCACACTCTGCTACTTTCCTGTATGCTGTAGTAGGAAATCCATGTTATAACCTCTACAGGAAGACCATCCTTCACAATGGCCTTCCCGTAGAGGTTATAATAAAGCAACTCATTGCTAACTATTTTTTTCAGCAGAAGGGTTCAGTTACACTTTGTTAACACAAATTTATGAAGTCCATAAAAGTTAAATTCAGATCATGGGTATCTTTGTATACATCCTCTTGGCTTCAGGGAGGCTTACATATGAGCACTGAGGGCTCTGTTCGTATATAAGGCATGATTTAGGCAGACGTTCTTAATGACTATCGTTTATTCAGTCATTTCATTAAAAAAAACACTAAAATGCCTTTATACGCTAAGTCCATCATCTTTATTTTAAGAAGGCAGTAAGTGGATGTTTCCATGAGAGACACTAAGGGCTACGTCTCATATCTCATGCCTGTGGGAAGCTACTTATTGCACCATAGTATGTATGGAGCCCCCCCTCATTTCAGCAGCATTAGGGGCATGGCAGAGGGCAGGATGCACCTGTAAGCCCACGGCCCTTGTCTGTGCTCTGTGCCAGTGCTGCAGCAAGAAGCCACTTCTAACACATGCTGTAATAGCAGTACTGAAGCCAGCTTCAAAGGTGGAGGTGAACACTGGTTTTGGATGGTTGAGCTCTAAGCAAGCCCTAAGAGACTGTCCTATGGCACTTTTTCAAATGGCAGCTATATCACTGACCCTCAGAGAGAGGGTCAGTGGGTTAAAAAAAACAATCCTGCATTTCCCGTACAGCACAATCTTCCATGCTGACCATAATGCTCTCCACTGGTGCCTTCTATCCTTTGTGGTCCAGCTCCATAGTGTTGTATCATGCAGTCAAAAACGTTATAATTTGCCAGATATGCAAAAGGAGTGGCTTCATCCTGCCCTTTAAAACTCCTGCCTTTAGAGACAAATCTCTAGTGATGCTAATAGATTTCCAAAAGCAAACACTGCAGTAAACCACCCAGCATGGAGGATGCAATGGCCAAGCACAGCTGCAGCTCTCCGCCATGGCACTGAAAAGACAGCTCTGGTTTTGGATGCGCCATGTGAGATGTTATAAAGGTTTGATTTGCAGAAAGCTTGGGATGCTTATCCTGCCTTGGGCGTCAGCTCCCTCTTGAGCATCTTCTGTTGAGCATCCAAATTGGTATGAAATTTCCCCCCTGGGAAAATACCATCTTATGCCCTATTTAAGTGGGGCTGTATATATTGTCTGGGCCTTGAGCTGTCTTGCTGTGCCTGAGTGGGTTTTGCATTTTTGAGGAGTTATTTTGCCTCCACAGGGTACCTATAAGTGCTCTTAAGGGTCACTCTGCCCCATGCCCTACTGCATGCCATTTATTTTTAGGGCTTGATTGTGCCTTGCATGTATTGCAAAGTCTTCCTTAGTCTAAATAAATTCAGCCAGGTCCTGCTTGTGTTTCAATTTGTTTTTCTTCAGTGGGACAAGATTTGAACTCGTCTTCACTCATGAGTAGAGGGTGTTTAAAGAAGGAAACCATAGTCTTGCAATTAGGTACTGACCCTATTTTGAACACAAAAGGTTTTTATGTTACGTCTAAGTATACATATACATATAGGCATGTAGAGGTACATGCCAGGCTGTGATACAGATGGCAGTTTTTACTCTTAAAGCCATGGGGCTTTTAAGATCAAAGGAATTTTAGGATTAAAACTCACCATCTTTGTTTATTTTATTTGCATTACAGATCAAACATGGCCTTACATGCCAGTTTGTGTGTGGCATTTTTAAACTTTGTATGGACAATCTTTGTACGGTCAGCCCCTTTCAAACTGAAAACTTTTATCAGACATTTAAAATAAAAAGTGTCGTGATTTTCAATCAGTGGCAAATACAATAACTGAATACATCAAAACGAGAGAGCATGACAGAGTGTGTGTATGTCTGTGGCTGTGTAATAAAAGTTACAGAAGAAAAGAGAAGAATAAAGGCCTGAAATTGTGTTAATGGACAATAGAGTTCTGTAAACTTACTGCATTTTGAAGGAAAGGGTGGCCGCGTGTGTGTGAGGGTGTGCATATGTGTATGTTTGCACACATCAGGAACACGTTCTAGCAAGGCAAAATACTGCAAAATTACCTTTGCCTGACAACTTGGTCTGATTTTGTGTAGGTGCTGTTAATCTAGCAGAATCTTTATTTTTCAAATGGTTTGGAAAAGGTTTCGTTTTTTTTAGTGAATAGGGGCTATTTTTGCTCTCTTCACCTCTAGAGCCAAATGCCATAGTTGCACCAGGAGCCAAACTGCAATTAGTGAGATGGAATTTTGGGGTCCCTGGAGTTGATGGCCAAACTCCAGTGCCTGGAGTGGAGCAGGAATTTCAAGGTCAAGCCCAGCACCTCCAACCCTTCGAGACGAACATGTGAGTGTCTCACTACGCACTCCAGAGGCAGCAAATGTCCAAGCTGTGACACTTTAAGTTCAGAAAAGCTGGCCCTCACACAAACTTCATCTTGACCTGACCTGGACCTCGGGCCCAAAGATCCCTGTGCAGAAATTGCACGCTTGGGGTGGGAAAGAGGAAATATTTCTCTGTCGGCTCCATTTCTGTGGTTGTCTGAAACTCTTTAGAGGTTTGAAATATTAGAATAAAGCCTCAGGGGAGATGTAGCAGTGAGCAAAAATTGGGAGGTGGTCAAAGGTTAATGGGGAATTTATCATGGCTTTGCTATCTGGGCATCACCTCTGCCTATATGGGGTATGGTGAGTGTTCCCAGGACTCCAAATTACCCAAAGGCGATGATTATTCCACATACAGTGCCTGTTCCAGCTCTTGCAGATGCCAGTGGGAAAAAATCCCTGAAATGTCCATTGGGAAATCAATCGGACACATGGAGTCATTGCAAGGTTTTTACATCTTTGTTCTGTCTGGCCCATTGGCAGAGAAAAATGTGACAGGAGTAAATGGCCAGAGTATGAAGCCAGACACATTTAAATGGGAAATGCACATATTTTAGAAGGAGCTTTCAAAGGAAGGGGTAGACACTGCATCTCTCAGAATCTTCAAAATAAGGCTGGGTGCTTTGTGGACAGGGTGTTTCAGTTGGATGCGAGATAATGGGAATGTTGTAAGGATAAAGGGGTACACCTAGTCAACATGGGGTCATCTAGTGGTCCCTTCTGGCTCTAAAGAAGTGTAGTTGAGCTGCAGAGAAAAGGAGATGCAAGTGCAGGTCCCCTGCACCCGGCTGCGCTGCTCCTGGCGAGCGCTGTAGCTGCACACGTGCACCACAGACCTTACAGCAACATTTGGCACGTGGCAGCCTCACTCAGGCTGCACACCCAGCTCTGCTTGCCTCCAGACTGTGAGTATGTGATCTCAGTGCTTTCCAGCTTATTAATACAGTAATAGTGTTATTTGGATAAACTAGATCTGTGCATCGACGTTTACTGCGTCTGCAAGAAACCCCTTGTGTAAACAGCAGCATAGCCCCGTGCATATGCACACCCCTCCTCTACGCTATCAGCATCTTAGAAAGTCTTACTGGATTCACTGCAGTTAGTGTCATGAAGGATTTACACCTAAATTTGAAAGCAAACACGTGCAGTAAATGGCCTGCTCAGTTGCTTAAACTCATTACTGGTTGTTGTGGTTTCAGCTGGGATGGAGTTAACTTTGTTTGCTAGCAGTCAGTGTAGTGCTACGTTTTGGATTTGGAATGGGAGAAGTGTGATAGCACACTGGTGTTTTCCGTTGCTGCTAAGCACTCAAGGCCTTTTCTGCTCCTCACACCACCCTGCCAGTGAGCAGGTTGGGGGCACGAGAAGTTGGGAGGAGACACAGCCAGGACAGCTGACCCCAACTGACCAAAGGGCTATTCCATACCACGTGACGTCATGCTTAGTGTATAAAGCTGGGGGAAGAAGGAAGGGGGGATGTTTGGAGTTATGGTGTTTGTCTTCCCAAGTAACCATTACGCGTGATGGACCCCTTCTTTTCTGGAGGTGGCTGAACACCTGCCTGCCAATGGGAAGCAGTGAAGGAATTCCTTGTTTTGCTTTGCTTGTGTGCACAGCTTTTGCTCTACCTATTAAACTGTCTTTATCTCAACCCACAAATTTTTCCTCACTTTTACTCTTCTGATTCTTTCCCATATCCCAACTGGGGTCAGTGAGTGAGTGGCTGCATGGTTCTAGCTCCTGGCTGGCGTTGAACCGTGCCACTGGTGTAAGTATCTTCAATCCCTTTTTGCCATGCATGAAAGCCAGCCAGGATCCTGTCCTGCCCTCACCCTGGGGTGGACACAGCTTCCCCTGGCACACTCATTTGGACATGAGTGGTTGTATGTTGGGTTGTACAGTTTGACCAAAGTGACCATAGAGGTCTCCTATATGCACAGGATCTCAGTGGGTGTTTGACCCACAGAGAGGACACCTGTGTGCATTTCTCTGCTTGTGGATTGATGTAGTGAGGGTGTGAGGGGCATAGACACAAAACCGCCTGGCTTTACAGAGTGGGTTTCACCTATAGATCTCAGCAAGAATTTCACAGAGGAAGAAATGAGGCACGGAGGTACTGGCCTGGCCAGGGCCAGGATCTCTTATCCAAATATGATGGGATGCACCCAGGCCCCCAGCCAACTTGGTTCTGCATTGGAGACCTGCCAGAAAATGCCAGTAATTGGAACCTGTTGGTATTTCAGGCTTTCTTTTCACTGTATCTTACCAGCAATGCATTTCTTGCACTCAGATTCTCAGTTTTTAAGTTTAATACAAATGCAAAAAAAACCCGCAAACCAAAAACCAAAAAACCCCAAACCAAAACCTATGAATAATGTGGATTATTGTAGCTGAAAATAGGAAGTAATGGCTGATATATTTAAAATACTGGTGTTGCATTAAGTGGCACATACATATTGTCTATGTATAGAGTGGAGTCTGAAGGAAAGAGGATGCCCATTTTACATTTTGTGTTTAGCCCAGGCACCTTTGTGTGTGTTTACAGCTTCAGATCTCTGAGATCAATGTGTGGAGCTATGACCTTTAATTGTCCTGATTTTAGCATTTACAATTTTTCTTTCTTTTCTCTTTTCCCTTCTGTCAGTCTGTTTTAATTAGGATTTAACATATCCCACAATATATGTGGACATCAACAAAGCAATGAATATTCTTTTTTTTCCCTGTTTTCGCTAACTAAATCCAGTCTGAAGTGCAATTTCTATCAGAGCTGATCTATGCTTTAGTGAGAGGAGTAATAAATAACACTTTAGACTAGACTTCAAAATGCCTTTTTTTCCTTTGATCTGAGTAATTAAAGAGTCAAGCTGCTGTTCCTGAGCGTTTTCTGATGGAATTACATGAGTTACACAGCTCTTCATTTGTATGTCATTAAACATTATGTTTTATTGCTGCTGTTCAAACAATTAGTACCTAAATATGCCCCATATTCTCATAAAGAGGCAGTAGCAGTGTTAATGTTAATGCCCTGGTTAACAGTTTGTTTCCATCCAGAGTCCACCATTGTGCTTGAATGCCATTTAGTATCAATCAGATCTTTACTGATGCCCTTCCAAAGTTGTCCTCTTCTGCAATCACTTAACTGTGCAGTGAACTGAGGATAAGTCGAACAATAAAGTTAAGTAAAAATGACATTTCTCTTAACACAGGAATTTTTTTAAGTTCATTGCAAGTTTTGGTTATAAAAAGGCCAGTGCTTCATGGTGATCAGTCATTTTGACATTTTTATGGTGTTTTTATTACCCCTGGCTCATTTCCATACTAAAGGGAACATTTGTAACAATACTTGCTCGCTCTGTTATGATTAGGATTGTGCTTTTGCCGCGCTTTGTTCGGCTGTTGCTGCGCTCAGTAATGCTCTTGGCACACGTCTTCCCAGACCCTGCGGTGTGTTTATTCAAAAGGAAGGAAAAAGAAGTGTCTACTAAAACGATAAACTACTACTGCTTGCGTTAACATGGCCATAACTTCCTTGTTCTGCAGACAATCAGTTAGCAAAGCTGTTAGGTAAACTTGCTCCTTCACTGTTGAAAAAATAAATATTCATGAAGCTTACAGCCACGGTTTCCTGTGCATTATTATCAGGCTGAAAATGGTGAAGGATTTTAAAGCTAATGATTTAATCAGAGAGATAACGATGGAGGCCTAGATCCTGAAACCAGGGGAGCTGGAACCGAAATCTTGCTGAGGACATGGATAAGGGTTTAAGGCAAATTTTGCTGAGCTATTTCAGTATTAATGCTATTAATATAGAAAACTGAAAATACTAATATTTTCACTAATGCTGCCTAAGACGGGAGGTGAAAGTGAAAAGAGGAGTTGTGAATGATAAGGACGAGCAATTAAAAAAGAGGGGGAGAGGTGACATGTCACAGGAGGTTTCCAAGGTAAAGTCAAGTTACTGCTTCGGCTGGACCGTATGGGTTGGAGCCCGGGAAGCAGCCAGGGACTGCTGTGGGGTGCTCCCTCTGCACCCGGGAGAAACCAGAGCACTCAGTTCCCACTATAACAGACAGTTTCTCTTGAGGACATCAATGGAGAACACCTGTCATTCAAAGCATGTTCTCGCCTGGCCTGGATTTCAAAGAGAAATAAGGAAGTGTTATAAGAACAGGATTCATCCTTCTTAAGCGAGGTAACAAAGTTAGGGACATAGTAATTATGAGCTTCCTGAAATAAGGAAGAGAAACCTGTGCTTCCCAAAGGTGGTTTGCTTTCTTGGTGGATAGAAAGATGCCCAAAGGTGTTTAATGTTCCACTGAAGCCAACGAGATAAGCTAAATTTATCATCTAGGTGCCATGAAACAAAAGGATGAACCTGCCTTTGGCACTGAAACATAATGTTGGAAAACTAGAAAAATATGCAGCAAATTGATGAAGTGTCCCTCTACATTAAATTTGCCCAAATCTGGTAGAGACCTCAGCAAAAAATTGTGACTTTCCTTATGCTGCTGTGTCTCTATAGCATCCTTCTAAGCCTGGGAGGATGGTGTCCTCCTAAACTCTCCCTGTCTACAGGAACAGGAAAAAAAGTGAGGGAATCAGAGAGGAGAGGCGTGCAGGGTGGGATTGCCTGCTGGTACAATCCCCAGCTTTCATCACATGGCTCCAGCCATGATTTGCCGGCCCTGGTCCTATGCTGCCAGGGGAACAAAAGCTGCCCTCTGTCATGGCTGAATAAGAGCAAAGAGCTCTCCTGCTCGACATCAGAAGAGATGCACTTTGATGTTTATCTGAAACCCTCTTCCAAATGTGCATACACAGTACAGGCTGCATGTAAGGACAAGCATGACTTGATATCAGAAAGAAGTGATAAACCACTTTTCTCTCGTTTTGCTCTGTTAAGAACTAATACTCCCATACACCAGAAAAGATTTGTGAGGGACCATAGAGTCAGCACAACTGTTTGCACTTGTTTTTTGGTTCCTTGACAGTGGTGCAGGGGCCTCTATGCAAACATGACTCTGCAGTCAGCATTTGAAGTGCAAGTCTCTGCAGTATTTAGTCTGGTTTGCCATCTTTTGCTAGAGCTGGCACCTACAAACCAAAAGGCAGAAAATCAAATGGGCGGAACAAGGTCAAAATGGCACTTAAAGGTAACCTACTTGTTAAATAATTTTAGGAGAAAAGATGATATACGTTATATAGGTAAATGACTGAGTGCTCCTCTCCATTTCCAGCGTGTCTGCACTCCAGACACCTTTGCCCACTTATTCTCAATACATCCCTGCGAATTATAGCAATAATTACTCTCACTGTATAGAAGAGATATTGAAATACAGAGAAATGAAAAGGTTTTTTTAAAGCAGGAAGAGCAGAGATTTGGATGTGGATCCATGCACCCAATTAATGTCTGTCTAAAGCCATCATCTTCCTCATTATATCAGCAATGCTTCTTTGACACAGGGAAATCACAGGACATCTGCTGTCTCTCAGGGCATCAGGGGGTAGCAAATTAAGACCAAGACCAGTTATTTCCCAAACCTGAGCTGGTGACAGAGTGAAGATACTGGAGGCCGTACTGGGGTGGCTGTGTTCCAGCGCTGAGCTCAGTTTCTCAGTCAGTGGAAAGTACAGATGATTTGTTATTCCATTCAGGGTCTTGACTTCTCCTTGTTTCTCCAAAAACATGGTCCAAAAGGTTGGAGCTGTTTCCCCAGCTGCTGGTTGAGGCCATTAGAGTGGTTTGGGTTGAACTTGGCCTTGTGGAAGTGACTGGGAGTCTTATGCTGGACTTCTTGGGAGAATAGCTCATTTCTCTTAAGAAGCTAACAGCTTTCTGACAACTGCTGTCATCCGCACTGAAGTGGTGGGCTGACCCTGGCTGGATGCCAGATGCCCACCAAGCCACTCTATCACTCCCCTCCTCAGATGGACAGGGGAGAGAAAATGTATCTAAAGGCTCGTGGGTCGAGATAAGGACAGGGAGATCACTCGGCAGTTACCATCACGGGCAAAACTGACTTGACTCAAGGAAATTAATTTATTGCCAATTAGAAGCCAGAGTAGGGTAATGAGAAATAAAACCAAATCTTAAAACACCTTCTCCTCACCTCTCCCTTCTTCCCAGGCTCAACTTCCCTCCTGATTTTCTCTAGCTCCTCCCCCCGAGCGGCACAGGGTGACAGGGAATGGGGACTGTGGTCAGTTCATCACGTGTTTTTTCTGCTACTTTTTCCTCACGCTCTTCCCCTGCTCCAGCGTGTGGTCCCTCCCATGGGAGACAGTCCTCCATGAACTTCTCCAACATAAGTCCTTCCCATGGGGTGCAGTCCTTCAGGAACAGACTTCTCCAGCGTGTCCCTTGTGCAGTCACAAGTCCTGCCAGCAAACCTGCTCCAGTGTGGGCTCCTCTCTCCATGGGACCATAGGTCTTGCCAGGAGCCTGCTCCAGCGTGGGCTCTTAGTGGGGTCACAGCCTCCTTTGGGCATCCACCTGCCCCAGTGTGGGGTCCTCCACGGGCTGCAGGTGGATATCTGCTCCACTGTGGACTTCCACAGGCTCCAGGTGGACAGCCTGCCTCACCATGGTCTTCACCACAGGCTGCAGGGGAATCTCTGCTCTGGTGCCCGGAGCACCTCCTCCCCCTCCTTCTTCAGTGATCTCCGTGTCTGCAGAGTTGTTTCTTTCATATTCTCACTCCTCTCTTCTGGCTGCTGCCACCCAGGTTTTTTCCCCTCTTCTTAAATATGTTATCCCGGAGGTGCTACAACTGGCGCTGATGGGCTTGGCCTTGGCCAGCAGCAGGTCTGTCTTGGAGCCGGCTGGCATTGGCTCTATCGGACATAGGGGAAGTTTCTAGCAGCTTCTCACAGAAGCCACCCCTGTAGCCCACCTGCTACCAAAACCTTGCCACACAAACCCAGTACAACTAAGCAATGTCTCTTTTTTCCTTTTTTTTTCTGGTATGTGCAAGAGAAATACGAGGGGAAACTGTTTTGCACCGTCCTGGAGGACCTGCACAAGATATGTCAACATCAAAGCTTTGTCCTACAGCTACTACAGAAAGTTAGTTGTGTGTGGTTCCAGCTCATGCACATCCAACATTTAAAAGCTTTTATCAAAGACGATGTGTTGTCCTTCAGAAAGCTGGGCGAAAAAGTAATGATAAATAATTCACATTTCAAACAGCATTAAATGGAAACTTTACCAAGCAGATTCAAATTATTTAATAAACACTGGTAAGTCCCTCCAGGAGTATCAGGCAACAAATGATAGAAAAAATTTTGGCAGTGAAGAAAAGTGACTGCTTCCAACAATTATGGATGACCAGACTGTCTAGGAAACATGTTTGGATTGTTAATCTTGATAGTTTTTTGTTGTTGAGATTGTAGCTGGAGGCACCAGTACAGGGAAAACTATATCAGATGTGGATTTTTCATAACCATGTGGTATTAAATTTTGGATGTCTGGTTATTCAGAATTGAAAAAAATTTTTGAATTTCCAAAGCCTTCGGTGTTTGTACCATTTACAAAATTTTATTATAAAGATATATTCTTAATGCTTTTTGATTTTCCAGAAACCAACAGAGAGTGTTCACAGAGACAAAATGTGTTATTGCTGTTTTCAGTCGCGAAGTTACAGTATGCATTTTATGATGGTTGCTTTAATGTATGTGTCACCGGTATTGGGTGATACGGAAACCCATTTTATTGTTTTCAAGACTGTCGAATATTTGAGTTGTACCATGGCTGTATGTGTAATATTGTGAGTTGATGTCCCTGGGTTATTCCACAGTATTCGGAGCTCAGAAGCCAGATTTTTTTAAAAAATCTGTGGATTAAATGTTGAGTGTTAGAAACATGTTTTGATCTTTGCCTCTGGCAATGGCTGTGCAGTGTGTAAGGAGGACTAGTTAATAATTCCCATTTTTCCAAGGTGAAATATTGGACACTGGAAGCACCCAAAGTCCAGTCTGCATGGGTTCCACAGCCTGGAGTGCTCTTCTGTACAACCCTTCTCTCAAAATCCAAGCAGTGTTTCCTTTTAAAACACACCCAGAGGATTTACCACCCTTTAATGTGATGATGTAGTGGTTGTAACTCTCACTCAAGGTGAGGGAGAAGGGCTCTCTACACTTCAGTCCCTGCAAATTTTCCAGCCAAAGCCCTGGAAAGTGCCCCAAACCCTTACTGAGCACCCCCAGGTAGGTGCGCTGACACTTGCTGTTGTGGGTGGATGAAAACAAGAGTCATGGGCCAGACATGGAAAGAAGGCAAGTGGCTTGCTTTCAGACTCTGAGGGGAAGCTGCATGAGAGCTGTTCAGATGACACCCCAGCCCCCCCACCTCCTTGCAGCCACCTTAATTCCCCCTGAACCCTCAGTGGCTTTGGAGGGATGGTTTTGGAGATGAAAGGGGAACTATTACCTCGGGGCAGGCTATCACATCTCTCAGTCTTGTGTCCTGGAAGAGGAGTGATGGCTCTGCTGAAAGGCTGGAAGAGACGGGCTGAAAATGGCTTCATCTAAAGTATCTAACGCAGGCAAGCTAGGGAGAGAGCAAGTTGCCAGGACCCATATTTGGAAGTCTTTCATGGCCATCATTTGTCATCATCTCAAGCCAAGAATCATAAGCATTATAACAAGGAGATATACTTGAGCACAGAGGATTACAATTTTCTCAAGGATTGTTGTCATAAACCCCATAGTGGGTAGAGCTTAACATAGTTTATGATAATAACCGAGTATCACATTGCCCATAGCATCAAAAAATGACAGCAAAATTCAGGAGCAGGTGGGCAGCTTTAATTATATAGGCTCCAAAGGGAATAAACACTGGGATGGTTTTTACTGTCTGTCTGGTATGAGTCAGTCCACAATGACCCTACTGGTGCGATTTGGTGAGAATAAAGCATCTAGCCCATATCTAACCATATAAAGTATCTTTTTTTCCAACCCCTCCTCTCCCTGTGAGAACAGAGAAAATAGGATTTGTAGGAGGAACTGGGGGATGTAATACTGTCAGTGATTTGCACATATCAGGGCTGAAACATCAGACGGAGGAAGTACCCGAACAGCTGGGACTGCAACAGATGTTCTCCAGACAGCTCTGCCTCATGAAGATGTAGTATAGTAATAGGTCATGTTACAGAAACAGAAAATTAAAAAGAGTGATTTTACATGCATGAGCTCTGGCTCCCCGGGCCCAGTGGTATGAGTGACACTGAACAGGGAAAGGCAGCTGGGACCATTCTGAAGAGATCATTGTGTCCCTTGCCACCAGGACGTGCTTTTCTAGCATATAGATGTCTCTAGCAGGAATAACAAGACTCCTGGTACTCAAACACAGAAGGGGTGAGTGCAAAATCCCCTTGCCATTCCTGCAATTTAAGGGTGGATTCTCAATTACTCGGTGCCTCTGCTTCAAGGCTTTTAGCCTCTTCCGCTGTCTCTCTTCCCTCAGGTCACTGAGTAGGGATTTTCTTGTATACTGACCCAGAAATGAGAATAGCTGTAGGACTTGCGGCAACTTCACCCGACATTTCCTAGATGCTTATCTTTAGTCCAAAGACATGGTCAGAAGAGTCTCTTATGGTAAAACCAGGTGGTGATCTCCCACCTAGAGCTCCACTGCAGTCTCAGCCAGTCAGCCATATCAATCTGAGGCCTCCCAGAGAAGGTCCCAGAGCGTGGTCAGGACAGCCACTACCTTTGCTCTTAGTAGTGGCTGCTGTTTGCATGCTACTGCATTCATCTAGGAAGAAAAAGACTGTCACTGAGACCAAGGGGCACTAAACTTTCCTTTCCTTTATACTAAGAAAGCGTCCTAACCACCAGGTCATAGGGTTTCTAGAGAGCAGACCAGTCTTTTCCTTGAAGCTGAGCTGTTTTGCAGCCAGGAATGCAATAGTGATGAGGTCAGATAGTAAAGAGGGAGCAGAGAGAGCAGTATCTTGTACTATTATTACTTTTTTATTCCAAACTGGGCATCTCTTGGTTCCACAAGGAGCAACAACTGAAAAAAGAAACTGGCCTTCTTCACTCTTTCCCTTTGGGTATATAGAGGAATGTGTTACTTTCCTGGTTGATTGCTCTATTTTTCTCATTTACTTATTTTCATTACAAAACTGAAGGTTGCCCTCTTACATCCTGAATGTGCACTCCTCAGTGCTTTCAATATGTTACTATTCCTGATGTTTTTCATGTGTATTTTATGCAGTATTGCCCCTATGATGCTCTAAAAAAACTCCAACAGTAAATGGAAATGGACTCCATAGGCTATTAAATATATTTAAGTAAACACATTAAGCAAGCATTAAGAAAAGTGAGTACTCTTAACTTGATGAAATGAGACTGCAAGCACACAAGGGCCCCATAACAGCAGTTTCATTACAAACAGACTCCTGTACACATATTCACATGTTCCAGCCCTCTCTCCTAATATGAGAAAAGTGTGATCTGTCATGTCTTTGCATGATATCACTGCTCTGCTGGCATTTAAATAATTACAGTACATCGTGAAATGCTTGGGACCAAAGACATCACCTTCCCCAGTGGAAGGGCCTCGTTGCATCTCTCCAAGTTCATCAAGTTCCCATAGCAACCCAGAGCCCATCAAATAATTAAATAACATTTTTGCAAACGCATGGGACAGCTGCTGGGGATTTCTTAAAGTGTTTGCATCTCCTTAACCACTCATGTCTGATGAGAGTAGTTTCATTCAGCCTTTAGCACACCTCATGCTATAGTACAGTTTATTTTACAGCAGTATACAGATGCTGCTGTAAGGTATAACTGGCCACTCTGATACTGCAAATAATGTGGCCATCTCTTACTGGGAAATTATATATACTACTCTAGGAGAGCAATTCACAGGCATCCCACTGTCTGAAAGTTATTCCTCAAAATTTTTATTAAAGGTTTATGAATAGCAAACACTTGTGCAAAATTCAGGGAACGATTTGTGAGAAAAGAAAAGAGGAACTGGGATTTTTTTAAAACATGGTTTCCATATTACATTTGTAATTAGTAATTGCTTCCTCACCTGGGATTACAGGCTATTATTTTAAGCTTCAGAACATCAGTGACATGTAGGGATAGGCTGATTGCAACTTTGTTTTTCTAATTTCTGAATGGAGATGCCTTGGAAAACCTGGATATTGTTACCTGGTAAGGTATCTAGTGCTTGCCATTCCACGTTGTCTTGTATTTCTGGTCCAGACCAGTCTCATGTTGCCATCTCTCCCTGTCCCTCACCTCCTCTTAGCCCTCCACATTCCCTGCCCCTTCAGGATCGTCCTTGCAATAGCGCCCAGAACTTCCTTGCTGTGAAGAAAAAGGTGTAGAGCTGAAAAGGCAAGTTGGATTTTAGAAGAACCTTTAGAAATATTGTTCTAGTGCTTGTAGAACCTTACTTGACTTGTCCTGGTCATTGAACATTCTTCATTGCTGTAATTTTGGCTGGTCACAGGACTCCCATAGGAACCCCAGCTTCTCCACTGCGCAGGACTATGAATGTAAATCATGGCAGGGATTTCTGCAAGCAGCATCTGCTCCAAGTGCACAGGATGGCACTTCACATGGCATTGAGTCATCCTCTGCCAATATGGTATGACTTTTGGAGCACAGCCTGGAGTTGTACAGTTGTATCTGCTACCTGGAGCGATTCCCCCAGTTTACTGTCCTGGCAGATGTAGGGGAAGTCAGCCTGGGCTTGATTTTTACCTCAGCTGCTATTTCTGGGCTGGTGAATGGTGTGCTCTCTTGGCAAGGTCTCCTTGGCTCCCGACTAGTAGCTTTCTTCCTGACTGAAAGATTGGGACAGGCAATAAGAAGAAAAACCTGTACTGTAGGAATCTGAGTGCAAAAGAAAGTTCACAAGGGACAAGAAATTAAGAAGTGAGCACATGCTTTCATGGTTACACCTGAACAAAGGCTGACATTGATTTTGTAAAACCTTAAAAGGGCGGCAGACAGTCTTGTGCACACTTCCAAGACCTCATACCCTTTGGAAACTCATCAGTTATGTCCATAATGAAGCTAAAGGCTTGGATATCCAGCACCTCCCAATATCACAGGAGAAGAGGAACAGCAAGGTACTCAGGCCTGCTCATCTTGCTTTTTTTCTGCTGAAGCCACTGTTTTCCCCTGAATGCTGTGGTAGAGCATGGCAAAGAAGCTGATAAGAGCCCACATGTTGCTGAACATATTTGTGCTGAATTCCTGGGTAATTTACTGGCTGCAGAGATGATACAGGCCAGAGTTCAAACCATAAAAAGAAGGTGTGAAGAGGAGCAGGGGGAGAGCAGGAGGAAACACTTGAATCTTCCCTCTGGGAGGCTTTTCTAAAAGATATTCACTTTGGCATGGTCTGGGATGCTTCAACTGGAAAATCTGCAGATGAGGGAGACACAAGAGGCTGTTTCAGGATTTGAGAGGCCTTTTTGAGGGTGATGTTCAAATGGCCAAGGCCAGGGAGAGAAGTCAAAAGCAACTACAAGAGCATAAAAAGCAGAACTTTGGGGTCAATTGCTGTAATTTTATATAGCTGCACCCGTATCTTCCACCACAACAGGACCTGCAGCTTGCATGCTTAATACTAAGCAGAAGTACAAAGAAACAAGTTAATTTGGAGGAAAAGGAGGAAGCTGAGTTGAGAATGAGAGAAAGCGTCGATCCCTTTGGCTTAATCTACCCCCCAATTTTCATTATACCCTCCATGACCAGTTTATATTTGAGAGGGAAGTAGTTCCTCTCCATTTGCTGATGGAAAGAAACCTTCACCAGGGCTGGTTTGCTGTGAGAACAGCTCTGCCTGGAGAACTTGGCCCCCACAAATGAGTAGGAAACTTGTTCCCCATCCTGTGAGAGGTTTCAGAGCTTTTGTTGTTCCCCTCCTGTAATAAATAAGAAGAACAAGTGAAACTCTGCACACCAAACTCTCCCCCTTCAGTTTCAGCTTGGTTCCACTGAAATTTTTAATCTGAAGCATATAGGAACAGTTTATTTCAATTCTGATATCTAAAGAGAATGAAAAACTTTTGAAAAGTTTAGTGTACTGCAATTTCAAAGGTGCTTTAAAATCAAAAGAAATTCTTAATTTAAGGGGAAAAAAAGAGAGAGATCAAGAGAGAGAAAGTGAGCCTGTTATGGCAAGTTGAAAAGTGTATTTTTAAAATGTTTAGTCTGGAGATTCTTCCCACCCCAAATGTTCCTGCAAGCAGGTTGGTTTTTGACAAACCAGTTTCCAGGAAATGTGACTTTTCTCGTGCCAGTTTCCTGCACTGCTTGGGAGATCCTCATCTCTGTAGTACTGTGCCTCAGTCATTGTCCTGAGACCTGTATTGAAACACCTCACACTGAGCTTTCTTGGTTCAAAATCTGTCCACTTACATGGGCTGGAGAAGCTGAACTGAGCAACAAGAGGGACTTGTTCTTTTGCACTACTGAGTTGATGGGCAGCTTTTGCAGTGAGAATTTTGAAGGAAGCTGTTTATACTCTTTTTCCCCTCTTCTTTTTTTTNGAATCTGTTTTTTTTCTTTTTCCCCCTTTTTTTTTTTTTTTAAAAAAAAAAAAAAAAAAAAAAAAAAAAAAAGTTGTGATGGGGAACTGGAATAAGCAGTCTAAATCTTAAGGGAGAAGTATGTGAACCAGACACTGTCTGCCATGACCTGGAGCAACATGCAGTCCGGTATGTCCAAAACATAAAGCATCAGGTATTCTGGAGACTGGGAGAGGATCCAAAACCAAGTTAACAGGGCATTCAGACTAGAATAAAAGAGACCTTATTTGAGGAGTTATAAAATCATTGAAATATGTTCCATGTATAGAAGGAACAAGAGGTCACAGAATTGGCCAGTTTGGCTTACACAAGGCACCAAGGGCAACACACTGGCAGTACACATGCTAGATGATGCCAAAGAAATCAAATGTAGCTTGTTTCAGCTTAGGAAGGCCAAGGGACCAATAACAGAAAGAGATTCAATTATAATTTGGTCAGTCCCCTGACGCTAGCTTGTTTCTGGAGCTGGAACTGAAGCTTTTCCATCCAAAACAGGGTTCATTGTGTATGAGCCCAGTGGCTCACCACGTAAAGCTGCCTCCCCCCATTCTGAGCTGGGTTTTAAGTTTTCTTCAGGCCATGGATGGCAAAAGCATGCGAGAGACAAACTGCATATCCCATATTGCAGAAAGCCTGTCTACCTCTCCTTGCACCCCCAACCACACCAAAGACCCTTCCCCTCTACATGAAAACCGCTTAATAATTACATCAGAAAACATAATGACCCAGCTTCTAAGATGGTCTTCAGCTCAGGGTGTGGACATTGCGGGGCATCTGTCATGTCAGAGATGTGTAGGCTGATATTTGGATCAGGAGAGCTCTGCGCAAGATACCCCAACTCTAGTATTTTTTGAGGGAAGGGAGAGGAAAGACAGACCTGATTCAGTGCTTAGATTTTAGAAAAAACCTCCAATTTCTAATCCCACAAGAAATTTCTCCCCTTCAGCATTTTACTGGTTTTTTATAGAGGGTCTGGTGCTAGGCAGAGCCGTGCTCAAAGTGCTGGGGTTTGTGAACTACCATCTTTAGGAACTGCCTAATTAGGATTTAGGAACAGGCTCTAATACTGATCCTTAAATCCTTCCTGTGAATCTAATCCCATGTGCACAGGCATTTAGTCTCGGGCAGCAATCAGCACAGCTCTACACAGTTTGGTTTTCCTATCTCTAAAATGTGCAAGTTGAGTAACAACACAGGGGAAATCCTGTAGGAGTTAGGCTCTGTGTTTGTTTAATCCCTCTGGATTGCTGTTTCTAAATATTTATGTTACCTGAGATTCTGTTACAAACTTAATAATCAGTGCTGCTATAGCCCAGTAAGCAACAAAAACAGTCTGGTTTGCACAATGCTTAGAAAAGGGAACAGTCTTGAGTGTCTGGAAGGCTCTTTGCCCATGGCAATGCATAAACACGCTAGTGTGGGGTTTTGTGTATGTAGGAGTAAATCGCTTTTGTTATCCCTTCTGAAAAGCTAATCAGAAACAGTTTCCTGTGCAAAAATTAAAGGAAGGCTTATCACCCACATATCCATAACTCTGTAGGTTATCTGACTATATTTTGTGGTTTAAGTTGGAGCATATTTTTGGACAAAAGTCTAATTTGATATTGTTTTTCTCCTTCTATCTGTCTGCTGTTCTTCCCATTTCCCTGATAACAGTCACTATTAATAGATACATTATTGAAGTCAGCACTTGGCAGCTCTAGTTTATGGTTTTAATTGAGAGGCATATCTGAGACGTGGAGCGCTTTGTTCAGCTTCAGGCACTACAGCTTAAGTAATATGTACTCCAGACACACAAGATCCAAATCACATAAGAGAAGATAGATGGAAAAATCGTGGATGAATGAAAGAATGAGATTTGCTGAATACCAGAAAGCTCTGTAACTCGACTGATAGGCAAGCACTGGAATAGATGGCCTAGGAAAATTTCTAACAAAAGGTTTTTAAGAGATCTGAGATAGGTGAATGAAGCCTTAAACAGAGCTATCATAGACCTTCATTGCTGGACAGCTGTATTTCATTGTCTTTAAGAGTAATTGTCCTCCTGATTCAAGCCCAATTCAGATTAGACCTTAAAAGTCTGTACCTTAATATGACATTTAAGGATTGAAGGCAAATAAATAATAACACCTTCCTAGACCTCTCCTCCAAGCCTTTTCTTTGACTAAAATGTTCTGGAAATGAGGTTTAGCCCCTTGAGCTGTAACCTAATCAGATCTAGCTTTCTTCAGAGTTAGAAAGCTGACTAGTAAAAAAAGCTTAATCTGAAGCCTGTGAAACACAGAGCAGACACAGCTCTCCTGAATTTACAGAATGTATTAGATGACTTTAATACACCACACACAAACCCAATGAGAACAATTTCTATTTCTTCACAAGGCATTTACACAATAATTCTGTAAGTCTTTATTTTTTGTTGTCACAAGCAAATTAGAGCTAAATATGACCTCTTCTCCTTTAACTTCCTAGACCTCACCAAACCAGCATCATCTTTTTCAATCTTTGCCTAGAAGGGCCTAGTCTTCTGAAGCCACTTATTGCTGAATTTTGTCTTAAATGGAATCCTGGGCTACCAGTATTGTTCTCTATGCTGGCGATTACCATTGCTCCATATGGATCCCTCCTGAACCCACAGCAAGAAGGTATTCACACAGCCAGAGCCCACCTGCCTGTTACCCAGCCCCTTGTTTTGCTGATAAGCTCTGTGCTGAAATACTTCAGGCCCACCAACATGTGAATCTCATCAGCAGCAAAGGAAGCTGGAGCTGATAGGGTCAAACTGGATGAGCTAATCGTTTTAATCAACAAATCCCTAAACACAAGAGAGAGGCAGCTGCCTAGCCAATATAGTAATCCAGCCAGCTTGCAGGAGGATAGCAATTAGCTTGCTGAAATGCTAATGAAGAAGTAAAATTGCTAAAACAATCTGCAGAGCAAGGCTAGGAGCATAAAGAGACTAGTGCGGAGGAGCCAGAGGGATGTGGAAGAGGAACCTGACTCCATCAGAGATATGGCCAGGCGGCTTGGGGTGGCAAGGAGTCTGCAAATTCAGATCAGAGCCAGACAGGGGGAGGAGGAGCAGGACTGCCCCAGAGCTCCTACATTTGGGTGTAGACCCTGGTGCTGGCCCATCTAGTGCTTTACCATGGGCTGTTAACACAGTTCTCACATATTTGAGTGTTTTGGCTTATTAAAGAGTATTGAGAGGATGTTTCTTACCACCAATTAATCTCTCCTCACTCCTCATGTCTCACTTCACTCTCTTCTTTATGATTCCCCATGGGCCTCCAGCTCTGGAAATCTCATTACCACAAACACCATCTCTCGCTCCCTTCAAAGCTCACATCGTTACAGACCCCAACTGTTCTTCTAAGAAAAGCAATGGTTCCATTTGAACTTCTCCTGGGCCTTCCCAGACATTTTAAGCTGTTCAATTATTTGCCTATCAATTACATGAATTAGGCGTAGCAGCGACATCAGGACCCACTGTCTGAGGTGCAAATGAGGCAAATAAACCTCAGCCCTTTCCCCAGCAAATTTACAATCCACCTGCATGTGTAACATTGTGTCTCCAGGGCCTCTTCTTGGAAATATATCAGTAAAATGGTATAAAAATTAACCACTCATTGAAGGAAAAAATGAACCTAAGCAGCACAGAAACACATGGGAGGGTCTTAGCTTGGAAGTTCGTGAAGAGTTTCTGTCACTTCAGTTTATTTGTAGGGTTTTTTTTTATTCCAGCAAGATCTGAGAAGATGATGTGTATTTGAGAAAACATTACCGAGCATCTGGTTGTTGATCACAGCACAGGGGTCATCCTGCAATATCCCCCAAATCCCCTTCTGGGAGATGTGTTGCATAGTCTTAGTACTAGCACTGAGTCAACAAACCTCTTTGTACTGACATACATCATGTAACACTTTGGGGACCTGGTCTAACTTCTCAAAACTGGAGGCCTAGAGCAAACTGGCTTGTCCTCCCGCCCTTCCTGACAAACTCCTCGGTGCTGGTGATACCCACCACAGGCAGAGGAGATATTTTAGAGTGCCCCTTGTCTTCTTGCTATCACTAGGGGGTTGCCCATAGCCCACCCTTTTTCCTCCACCAAAAGCATGATAATTCACTTCTTGGTGGTCTTACAGGTGCTGTGCTTCAGTCCCTGTCTAGATGCTGAACTTGTGAGCATTGATCAGGGCTTCATGAGCGTAGTTTCAACTTTTAAATTCAATGACTGTGTAACAAGCACCTGAAAATTCTCTCTGCCCATCCTCCCCCACCATGTGTCTTGAGGTGCACATTGAAAACCAGAAAGATCCAGGCTGAGAAGCCTTGGCTGGACTGAATAGCCCCAAGTTCATCCTTGACAAAACTGCTTAACTTCAGTGGGACTCCAGCAGTGATGAATTCTGACCTTTACACAAAATCCAAGGCAGAGCAAGCAAGGATGTCTCTGTATTCTAATTTAAATTTTACACTTGAAGGATATACATACATTTTAAACCCACCTCTTTAATCCTTGCAGCTGAACCATTCAGCTCTTGTGTTGCCACTGAGAATTCAGGAGAAACGTTTGACAGAGGGTGAGGGAGCTGCTCCGCATCATTAGGGAAAGCAGAGGTAGGGGGCGAGAGTGTGTGACCTCTGGAAGAAACAACTCGCACTGAATGCATCAAACAGTAAATAGTTGCGAGAAAAGAAGAGGATTAAAACCCTTAAACTACACTTGAAATCACATGTGCCTAGAAGTAGAGAAATTCCTTCCTAACTTGTTTTCTCCTTATATAATTAGTCTTCAAATACGCTTTCTGGAGTGAGCGCATTTGTCCCAATCTAAGGAAACAAATGGAATGATGTAACTGGTTTCTTTCAGTTCCCACTTCAGTGCAACTTCACAATACCCTTGGACTTCAGGGGATTAAGTTCCTGTCTTGGCCATGGTCCAGTTACTGGTCATTGCTATTTGTCGATTATCCCAGCATTCCAGAAAACATTTTATCCCCTTCATTAACTCACAATTGACCAATCACATAAATCAGGTTAAGGACTAGTGGACATGTCTACAAAGAAAGGAGAGATTCAAAGAAAAGACAGATTAAAGAACAGGTTGAATTTGATTTTTCTTTTAAGATCTCTATTCTTGAAATTGCAAATAATGATCCCTGCAAAAAACAACATAAATTAAACCTACCACTCTTTTGTTCACACTTTGAAAAGATGAAAAAAAATCATTGTTTCTCCAAAAGAAGACCTCACCTTCTTAAAGATACACAGCTCATTTCCATTATCCTGTTTAAAACCAGATTATTTACATGTGTAATATCTGTGAATGCATGAATACGTGGATGCATAACTGCATGTCTGTTGTGGGCTCACTGTGTTACCAGCACACTGGTGTGCTGCTGTGTAGAGACCCGAACACTGATGGACACACTGATGCAGTCAGTTTGCCATCTTTATGGGTGATATGCTGGTAACTGAGGCGAGTTTTGGTGCAGGACCGTAAACTCTCCTGCTTGAAACCAAGGACCTCAAGCCTCCTCTGAGGTAACAATTAGGGCTGCAGTTTTGTATCCTGCCCTTCCCATGCCTCCTTCTTTGTTTGGCCATGCTGCAACCCTGTAGCCATAGGAGAGTGATGCAATTCCTTGTGCCTCTTGATGGTATTTGGAATATGTATTTTTCTAGGTTTGACTTGGGGAAGAATGTTTCCAAGAATGTAACTGGATGGGTTTTAAATTGTACACTTTGCCATGGGCCATTCTCTGAGCTGTTACATATGTGTGACCAACATGTCTCTGTCTGTGGGCAGGACCAGTAAATGCTGCCTGATGGTGGGTGACTGGTGTGCCCACATCCTCTCCATCCAAGGCCTGGGTTGCTGTGGACTCCTGGAGGAGAGGCAAAAAATGTAGTTCACTTCTTTTGATGTCTGTAGGGTGTGATTTTCTGTAATAAAGTGTATGTGTTATTTTTGTGTACAAAAACTGCTCTGCCTAAGGGATTTGGACCCTACAAGAAGACAGACATTCTTGTTGCAATATTCACTTCATCAGGGAAGAGAAATTTAAGCTACCTGATCAGTGCAGAACCTGTTTTCTTTTCTCCTGAGGGATTATCATGACCCAGCATGGCAATAGGGGTGGAAGCATAGAGTCATAGAATTGTAGAATATCTCAAGTTGGAAGGGACCCATAAGCATCATTGAGTCCAACTCCCTGCTTCTCGCAGGACTACCTATAACTAAATCGTATGAGTAAAAACAGAGATAGTATAGAGAGCTCTTCCTCTTCCACAGCCTCTAGGCATTTGCCTTCACGTAAAACCTCTTCAAAGGCCCAGTAACACTGCCTTGGTGCAGGTTTTCTATCAGTCAGAAAACACGGAGCTTTTGACTCAGGTCTTGGAGTTAACAGATGAGAGTTGTGAGCCATCTTCAAGGAACTGCATCTTTAAACAATGATGAGAGTGATGCTGCTATATCTGGGATAGGCATGCACCTTTGTGTTTCCATCCAAGATGCAGCTTTTATGGGACCTTGTGTGACACCGCTGTTGACTGAAGAGAGTCATGCCTGCTCTTCTGGCCTTGGGATACCCTCTTTTAAGTTGGCGTAACAAAAATGGTTCCAGGGCTGAGGGCTCAAGCCATTCTTTTCTTGCTCAAAATGGTCCTTGCTGTCTTTAAGCGCTATGTACGTACTGGTGAATTAAGTATGCGTTTGATCTGTGTCTGGCATTGAGATTTGCTTGTACCAACTGATTCCAGCCACTGTCTCTAAGTGTCCCAAGTGGTGGCCATGAGAATACTGCTCACTGGGAACTGCTGATTCCTGACCTATGCCCAGAAATTGTCTGCAGCAGTGCTAGCCAGCAAAACCACGACAGTAGCTGTTCTGGCAATGCACAGTAAAGACAACCAAATTGCATTGACTAAGAGTGCTCCTTGGGCCAGTTTGTCTGCTTGTATAGATGGAGCCAAAGGCTCTGAGCACTTCACTCCCATGATCTAGTGCCTGTATCCACATGGCACTGACCTGGGCTCTTCCTCATTAAGCTCCAGATGTCTTCTGCTTTCCTGATGACAACCACTGTTCTGGAGAAAAACTGGAAGATCACTAAAGGCAGGTCAACCGCATGACATAGAGCACTCTTAGGGTCTAATCACCATGGTTAACTAACCATGCAAATAGCTCTTCCTGACAGCACTGTTCAATGTCTCATAGGTGCAAATGACACTGGGATATACCTGCAAGCTCTAGTCTCTCCTGCCTCTGCAAAACTTACAGAGGAGCAGATGATGGTGATGGAGCTGACACTGTCACTCTTGCCATTGCTGAATGCCTCCATCACCTGGACCACCACCCCCACTCCTGCATGCTCCTTGGGGGCCATGGCTCTGGCTCATCCATCACCTGAAGAAACAGATCCAGTGTTTATATTACCCTCTGTGACTGACTGCAGTGCCAGGGGATCTGGCAGACCTTGTTGTGCGAAGGTGCTGAACAGTGAACCATTTTTTGGACTGGGACTGAAGTGGAAAATCTACAACCCAAAGGCCACGAAGGCTCCAGAGAGTGACATGGAGATGATGACTCTGACAAAGTTTTCACGGAGAAAAATCATTGCCCTTGGAGGAATGTAAAACTGGCTGGTGGGATGTAAGAGATGATAGTCTCATCCTCCTTGGTCCAAGAGAGGGCCTGTCAAGGAGAGGGCAGAAAACTCTCCAGTACCAGCAGCCACGAAGCCCCTAGACATACCACATTGCCTTTGACAGCACTACCAGGTAAACTTGGGTCACCTGCCAGAAGTCTTTGGTGGGATCATGACCTTGTTCTCCCTGGACCGATAACCCAAGGATGAGGAAAGGAGGGAAAACAGAGATCCTGCACAGTCACTTTCCTCATTTTATGACTTGGGTTTTTTTGAGGGTGGGAGGAGACAGTTTTTTGTGATGTAGATGCATTATTGGTTTATCCAGTGGCATACAAACGTCAGTGTGACAATATTTAGACTGTTGAGACATGCCAGGGAAAAATTCAAAATAATACAATGAAGAGGCTAGCCAGGGTCTAAATTTGCAGCAGCTGCCCTGACATCGGTAGGACCTAGGTCAATCACCGCAATATCAGTGGGCAAAGCCCAGATGTATGCCTTATAATTTCTCATTATATTGGGACAGGAAAAGATATAAGTCAGCATGAATTAAGTGTGGAGGGTCTAAGGAATGGAAGTGGTCCCTTGCTTGACACTCATTGAACTTAGTGGAATAAATATAGACTGTGATTTAAAATCCCAAATGCCATTTGGCATCCATCTGGTACCTAGATGATGCCTAAATAAAAGCAGTTTTTCACCCATTACTTTTAAGCAGTCTTCCTGGCAAAAAGACAATGACATATTGTGCAGCTATTGCATTTGCACCACCAACTTTTCGCTAAGTACTGATTTATGTTTATTTAATCACCATTACTGGTTTATATGTTATGCCTCATTTCTTTAAACAGTATGAGTTTCCCCCCCCCCCCAATAAAAA
>VYXH01002369.1:984087-1037228 GCA_013397275.1 Burhinus bistriatus | reverse complement strand
CCCCCCCCCCCCCAAAAAAAATCTGAGTAAAGGATTTATGATGGAAAATCCATAAAAGGTCCCTTTTGTTCCACCTAATTGAATTTCGCCTCCCGTTACCATTACCTTATCCCTGTTTGCAGCACAGAGAATGAAAAGTTTTGGCAAGTTTTTGGGTGAGTAACGTCCAAGAAGTTAGAAATTTTGGCCTTTCTTCTGGAAGGTATTGTGTAAGACAGACATCCTGGACATATCCCTGTGCTTTCCCCCTTCCCTTCTGCATCATTCCTATAGTCAGCCTGAAGTTGTAGCAAAGCTGCCTTCAAGTATTCTGTAGGATATAGTTTCTCAAACCTATATTAGCTCAAAAAGCTTTGCTAGGTCTGTTTGGCATTTAAATCTTTAAGAAATAGTTCAAACAACACTGGCAGTCCTTAGTCCTTGATTCCCTGGGTCTTTGGTTCAGGAGTGATTCAAACCCTAGCAATTACCTGGCAGCATCACATCGCAGCTTTGTATCATGCCTTTCTTACCTCATGCCACCATGAGGAGCAGCACTTCAGTGATTTCACTCAGAGCTGAAGCCCACATCCATGATTTCCTGCCCAAAAAGTTTCCTTTGTGTTTTCATTTTTAACCATGCTCAAGTACGGTCTATTCTTAACAAAGAAGTGATCCTTTGTGTGGTAATGAACTGGTCAGTCGACTTATAAACTTTCTTCTGGAAAAAGTATGCTGCTCAGAGATGTTAAAGGCCTTCAGCTGCCAACAGAAATACAATTTAATGAGTAGGAGGCATTTTGAAGAAGAAGTATCCGTGCTCTTGACCTAGCTCCACAAAATTAATAGGAAACTCCCTGTGGTCCTAAGTGCAAAACTGAGATTCTCTAGCCCTGGTTCAGCTGCTGCCTGTGTGTGCTACTGAAGTCTCGGGACATGACTTGCATGGAGACTCGGACCTTCAGGTGTTCACATGTATGAATGACCTAGTTCTTCACCTCACAGTTTGAGTTTCACAGTGGTTCAGACATACAGAAAGGTGCCATCACAGGGAAGGAGGGGTCCTTCACGTGAATATTTCTGGTGCCTAAGGACACTGGAAGACTGAAAAGCTGGGACAGGCCTATTGTAAGCTACCTGGCACATGCTTTGCCAGAAGTTAGGGATGGTTTGCTGGATACCCAAGTGTACAGAGATAGATAGATAGATAGATACCAAGTCCACTCTGTGCACATCCAGCTAAGTTTTGAACATGCCGGACACCAACACATGTCACATACAGCTAAATGCTGCCAGGCTGCATACAAGAAGCATTTCTCTAGCTGTTTCACCAGCAAGTTGCGCACCCACTAGTGTTTACAGGGCATCTGTTAGGATAGGCATTTTGCAAAATGCAGCCAGCAGACACAGGATTGAAGGAAGATTTTCTGGGAAGAAGAGTTTATGCCACTAACTACTTAAGAGTTATTAGGTCACTTAGATGGCTTCCACCCCATATCACTCATCCAAATAACACAATGATAAAATCCTTTTGCTGGATTAAAAACATGACTTTGTAAGGTATAAATGAGGTTAGGTCCTCTCTGCAGACATTAGTCTTGGCAAAAGTCTGTCTCATCTCAGGAGTAAGGGCATTCTTATGGATCCAATTAGAGAAAAAACACTGTCTGGCAAGAAAGAACAAAACCTATAATACTTCTGACTATACAATGGCAGCTGGAATAAAATTTTCTCATATGGAAACATGTGAGCTCAATGTGTAAGGTGAAACTGGGCTTGTCAGACTTAATTAGAGTGAGAGAAATGGCCTATGGTCAGAAACTGCATACATTGTCCACTCCTGGCTTCTGGGGCCGAGCCAGAGACAGAGGTCGGTGAGGCAGCATCTTGCACTACACTCCCAGAGACAGGAGTTCACACTAAGGGTTTCTCACCAGTGGTGGTGAGAAAACTCTGGACTTTCTCTTCTGTTAAAGTGTTATCTCATCCTGGTGACTGAATGATAGAGGTTTCACCAGGAAGTCTCAAATCGCACTCTACATAGCTGTTAGCGACGGGATACGGGCCAGCGTGTTACAGTGAAATGTACGCACACTGCAGGCTGGTTTGGACAGTAAGAGGGCCATCACAGGTAATACATCAGATCCATCCACCTGAACTACATAAATAGCTGTAATTACATCAGTATCTAAGTGCCTCATAGCACTCTTCTAAACTAGAGATTTCCTGTTATTCCCAATTTATATGGAGGCCTGGGGGACAAGGAGACTATAGGATTTCAGTGAGATCTAGACATTCAGTTACCCTTTCAAGACCTACCCTTGGGGACATGTGTATCGTTATGCAAGAATGGTTTCTGAAGGGCTGCCAACCACCTGTCCACGAGGTGTTGGAGCCAGAGTGTGCCTGCACTGGTGCACTGACCTGCTGCGCTCATTTGGGCACCAGGGCTCACACAGGGTTTGGAAGCTGCTTTGCAGACAGTGTAGAAATAGGTGCAGGTTTACTGGGGGAGCAGAGTAGGGTGAGAGAGTTGTAGCATCCTCACTGGCACCATGCATTGAATCAACCATGCTCCTGCTCTCCTGAGTCAGGATCCTGGATCTCAGGGGATTGTTCCCCTAACAACAACTTCCAAGGTGACATCAAAACAATTTTGTTTTCCTTAAGCTTTTGCTGAACTAAATACATCAACTTGAAGCAGAATCATGTGGTGGTGGAAAAGATTTAGAGAGAAAGGCAGCAAAAGAAGCACTGTTACCAACCTGCACTAGTGCAAATGTATTTGAGACAATTCTAACATAGGAGAACGTATCTCATAGATAAAGTGTGTGTGAGGGATTTATAGGGGCTTTGCTAAAACAAAACTTTCCTTTGTGAGCACAGATAAGTAATTTTATCCAATTCTTGGTAGCTAGCTGCAGGACAATATTCTTTGTTTTTCTTCTTCCATATTACGTGCTTATATTTTATGCTTCCCAGGACAGAAGCTGTCCTGAAGTGTGACTAGGGTTCAGTCTCAGCTGAAGTCTTTAAACGTTGCTGCAAATACAAAGGCAGATCACCACAGGCTCTCTTCTGCATCAAGCCAAATACTACTTGTCCTATACACTCAAGATCTTTGCTTCTGGCAAAAATCTTTGGGGCGAGAGGAAAGAGAAGCCCATCAAATTCTCAGTCTTTAAGGGGGTTCTCCCACTTTATGCAAAGGGAAATGGATGTATCTTGAAGGAACACAAGAAAATCACTGCTTTTCACCTGACATAGTTATTCATGTCATCATGTTCCCATGTGAAAGGCCATTGTGTACACTACTAAAGACCAGAAAGGGTTATGTCCCTTGGCTCTCTTCTTGAGGCAAATGTACAAGTGGTATCTTGGGCTCAAATGTATGCAATCCTTTGAAATTTGATTTGTCCCCTGGTACTGTTGCCTGTTATGCAGAGTGGCAGTGGGTGGAACTGTCATGTTGATGTCCCCATTGGTGACCGCATGTATTTCAGGAATGCTCTGTAATACAACCTGGCTCATTGTTGACAGCCAGAACTTTCCGTGAAGTCCACAGGCTCCTTTTCTTCTCCTCGGCTTGCTTACTTATTAGGAGACCAGTAATGAAACAGGTGTGTCTGGAGTGCAAGGATGTACCAGAACACCAAACTGCAAGGTTCAGGCAGAGCAGGAGAAGGCACTTCCTTGCCACCGTTTGCAGGCTGTCCTTATATACCCATCATTGCCTGGTATATTACCCAAGGGCAAAGATCTGACCAACTTCTAAGCAGGCAGTGTGCCATCGTAACAGATGGGCATAAATGGGGCAGCCAAACAGCCATGTATGTGCATCTAGTGTGTTTAAGGGTTGGATTCCCAGCCAGGAACGTCGGAGCAGCTGTCCACCCTCAGTTTACGTGCCTATAGTTTAGGGGGATCTACCATCACTAATCCAGCTTCAGAGCTGGTTTAACTTTCAAAAATTAAAAATAGCATGCACTGCCCCATATGGAGAGCGAGTCTTGACCCATTTACAACAAGGGTTTTTGTGGGTGAATAGAGGGGGGGGTGGCTAGCATCAAAGAATGGCAGGGTGGGGAAGTGCGTTGACCTCCATTTGTCTTTTTGTTGGGATCTGCTGTGGGATTGTGTTAGGAATGCCTCCTCACACCAGTCAGCTTTAGCCAGGGTGCCCGAGGCAGGATTTGGGCCCTGTTCCCCTGCGATGGAGAGGACCAGATTCTGCTATCCTATTCATCTCAGTCCTACAGCTCCATGCTCCACCATGTCAGCAGTGGCTGGATCTAGTGGTTCAAAACTGACATTTTAAAGCCCTAAATTCCCTTTACTTAAAAGTGAATCCTCCTGACAAATGTCTAAGATCCAGATTACAGATTCCACCACTGCCAGATGCCTCACCAAAGCACTAATCTCTGCAAGAAAGATGTGGTGGTGTTGCAGAGGCGTGGATGTGGCTCCTCACAGGGAAGGAAAAAGATTTCCCCTGAGTCTAATTATCACATTTTTAGGCATATTTGGAGGCTCAGAGCTAGAACTAATAAAGGATTTAGATTGAAAAAGCTCAGTCACTCAAGAACCTTCCTTAGATACTCAGTTGCTAGAAAGGGATCCAGATCTGTGAGTTGGAGGGCTGTGGCTTATGTACTTCACATCTCACTTAAGAAAGGACCAGTCAATGTATGGGGAGCCACCCTAATTAACCCATAGGAAAGGTTAAATATCAGTCTATGTTTGCAGTCTTGCACCTCATGAAACGCGGGAAAGTGATAGCCAGCTGACTAAAGCATCTCGGTTCAATGCTTATCCAAAGCACGGAGATCCTTGCATCTCAATCCATATGACATACATATGTGTAAAACATGACCAAAGCCCAGGATTTATCCTCTTTCTTCCTTTTGTAAAAGGTTAATTTTCCAGCCACTGGGATATTAGAGGAAGCTGGCTATACTTTTACATCCCAGCTGGTTTGAGTGGGAGCCCACCCCAGGACCTCTGCTCGGAGCAGTGGTTGTTCCCTACTAGGCTTCAGTGTGAATTAGGTGCCTGGCAGAGAGGCTTTTGTTGGAAATACAGTTGACAGTACAAGTCAAAACTTTTAGGGGAAAGCTTTGGAGTTATAGCTGAAGGATTCCACGGACCTACATTTTGCACATATGCACACCTCATACACCTGGACTCTTTTGGAGTCTGGATTTGGAAACATGTTTTAATCCTAACAGGATTTCAACTTTGAAATCTTACTGGGCATCTTTAGGTGCCACAAATGTTGCAAAAAATTGATCATTAATTACACAAATGTCTCTTTTTCAAAGTTACTTGAGCTTTGTGACTTGAGGTTTAGGGCACAGCTACACAAACAAGTCATCACAGACTGAGCCAGGGGGTGACTTTATTTCACCTCACTGACTGTGGGTAAATGCTTGCTCTCATCCATGATAGGTCGTGCGGTAGATCAAAACAGTTGGAGTTAGCTGTCATGCCAGAGCATTGCCACAGTCAGCCATCATGTCATGGCCCGTGGTCTGTACACCAGGTCTTCTCCTGTTTACAGCCTTGCCCATGGAAATGTGCTGGTATAGTTGTGATCTTACCCTCCAAGGTCACACAGATGCAGCTGGAAATTTTTTCCATCATCTGAAACATCTTACCTTTTCCACATTTCTCCTTTTCTGTGGTATTACTTATTTTCCAGTTTTTCAGTGTTGTAAATTCTCATAAAGCATGTGAATTTAGAGCTCACATGAGAAACACACAGCAAAATGTTGAATTGTGTCATGGCATCTTCCAGGGGCCCCTGTACACACCGCAGTGTTATGTAGTATTTGCAGCTTACAAGGGACCTGTTGGGATACGCTCATCACAGCGCAGTTACCCCAGCCACGTAAACTAGCACACCTAATTGTGGTGTGGGGGTTCTCCTGAATCACTGGGTTTCAACCCATAATCTATGAATAGCTTGTGTCTTTATGAGTGTTTTGCACGTTTACTGGGAGGAGAGGGCATTTTGGAGTGTATTGCCTCTCTGCGAAATAGTTCTACACAACACTTAAGACTTAACTTCTTTGGAGTGCTCTAGTGATGATGGTTTGCCCTGTTTGTCTCAGTTGGTGACTTTCTTCTAATTCCCCTCCCATAATCTCAGTACGTTTTACTCACCATCTGCAAACACTGTGTGCTGCAATGTAAACCAGGGAGAATAATTTCTAGAAATGCACACCTGGAAATGGTATTATTAAAACTGAAACAGTAAGCAGAATAGGAAGAAAGGGGACATAACATGTATAAATGTTAATTTTGCAGAGTTATTGGAATATGTTAAACCACAGTAACTGTTAAAACCTGTTGTCCTGGCCAGGGTTGTCAAGAGCAATAAGAAAAGCTTCTACAGTCAGTGATAGAAGGAAGACTAGGGAAAATGTGGGCCATCTCCAGAAGGAAACAGGAGACCTTGTGACCTGGGATATGGAGAAGGCTGAAGTACTCAATGACTTTTTTGCCTCAGTCTTCACCAGCAAGTGCTCTAGCCGCACCACCTAAGTCACAGAAGGCAAAGGCAGGCACCAGGAGAATGAAGAACAACTGCCTACAGTAGGAGAAGATCATGTTCAACACCACCTAAGGAACCTGAAAGTGTAAAAATCCATGGGACCTGATGAGATGCGTCCACAAGTCCTGAGGGAACTGATGGATTAAGTTGCTAAGCCACTATCCATCATATTTGAGAAGTTGTGGCAGTCCAGTGAAGTTCCTACTGACTGGAAAAGGGGAAACACAATCCCCATTTTCAAAAAGGGAAAAAAGGAACACCTGGGGAACTACAGGCCAGTCAGTCTCACCTCTGTGCCTGGAAAGATCATGGAGCAGATCCTCCTGGAAATTATGCTAAGGCACATGGAAAATAAGGAGGTGATTGATGACAGCCAACATGGCTTCACTAAGGACAAATCATGCCTGACAAATTTGGTGGCCTTCTGACAGGGTTACAGCATTGGTGGACAAGGGGAGAGCAATGGACGTCATCTACCTGGACTTGTGCAAAGCATTTGGCACTGTCCTGTACAATATCCTTGCCTTTAAATTGGAGACGTGGATTTGACAGGTGGACCACTCGGTGGATAAGAAATTGGCTGTATGGTTGCACTCAAAGACTTGTGGTCAATGGCTCGATGCCCAAGTGGCAAGCAGTGATGAGTGGCATTCCTCAGGGGTTGGTGTTGGGATCGGCACAGTTTAACATCTTTGTCAGCAACATGGATGATGGGATTGAGTGCATCCTCAGCAAGTCTGCAGATGACACCAAGCCGTGTAGAGCGGTCGACATGCTGGAAGGAAGGGATGCCGTCCAAAAGGACCCAGACAGGCTTGAGTGGTGGACCTGTGCAAAACTCATGAAGTTCAACAAGGCCAAGTGCAAGGTCCTGCACCTGAGTCACAGCAATCCCCAGCACAAATACAGGCTGGGCGGAGAATGGATTGAGGGCAGCCCTGAGGAGAAGGACTTGGGGGTGTTGATTGATGAGAAGCTCAACATGACCCAGCAATGTCCACTCACAGCCCAGAAAGCCAGCCGTATCCTGGGCTGCATCAAAAGAAGCATGGCCAGCAGGTCGAGGGAGGTGATTCTGCCCCTCTGCTCCGCTCTCATGAGACCCCACCTGCAGTAGTGCATCCAGCTCTGGAGGCCTGAACATAAGAACAACAGGGACCTGTTGGAGTCAGTCCAGAGGAAGGTCATGAAGACCATCAGAGGGCTGGAGGACCTCTGCTATGAGGACAGGCTGAGAGAGTTGGGGTTATTGAGCCTGGAGAAGAGAAGGCTCCAGGGAGACCTTATAGCAGTCTTTCAGTACCTAAAGGGGCCCTACAGGAAAGAAAGGGAGGGACTTTTTATCAGGGCATGTAGTGATAGGATGAGGGGTAACGGTTTTAAACTGAAAGAAGGTAGATTTAGATTAGATATTAGGAAGAAATTCTTTACTGTGAGGGTGGTGAGACACTGGAACAGGTTGCCCAGAGAAGTTGTGGATGCTCCATCCCTGGAAGCGTTCAAGGCCAGGCTGGATGGGGCTTTGACCAACCGGGTCTAGGGGAAGGCGTCCCTGCCCATGGCAGGGAGGTTGGAACTAGAAGATCTTTAATGTCCCTTCCAACCCAAACCATTCTGTGATTCTATGATTACCTGTGATATTTTATGTATTCATTATTTCTATTCAGATCATGCCAAAGCATCCTGAAGATGGACAAGGACAAGATTTCTGTAGACAGCTAGTAACCCAGGAATGCAGGGGCTCTGACAGCATAGGATTTACCCAGTCTCCAGCTGCTGCCTAAATAAAGGAATGGTCTAATTTGTGGTATTCATTATGAATCTCATGTCATGTGAAATTCTTCTTAAAAACACAACTCATGGAGTTAAAAACAAGGTAAGAATAAAAATGAGTATGATGTAAAAATGAGTGAGATGCATCATACATTTGTGATTGTTGAGGACCATACATGAACCTTATTTGAAGCAGGGACAGTTACCCTCCTTTTCCTCATATTCAGCTTTCACCATTAGTCTTGCTTCCCTTCTTGCTGGCTGAGTGAATTTCTGCCTCTGTTAATGAGAGCTGAGCACCTTCACCAGAAGCAGTTGTGAATCACTTTGGTGGGGTGGTTAGGACTGTTTTTGGGAGAAATTATGACTACTTAATTTGGGAGCAGCATGGGAAAAGTCAGAGTTATTCTCCATCCAGGCTGGAGCAGAGATGTCTGTGGCACCAGCCTGTCCTGCATCCTCTGGCTCCTGCTAGCGACGTGGCTGTGCCAGTGTCGGCATCCCTTGCCATCCCCAAGCCCTGGCACCTGGAGCTCTCAGGTTTGGTGTATGAAGAAAAGACCTCTGTTGCAACACAGCAGAATAAGGCTTTGCTTTCAAGAACTTTCTGGACTTGCCCTATTCCCCAGCCACTGTAACAGTCCAGCAAATACTTTTTGAGCCAGCTTTCGCACTGCTTCTAGGAACACATAGAATATTCAACCAAAATGTCATGCGTCGTCTTTTTGACCTCTTGGCATTTGTTGACATAAGTTTACCTCATAGCTACTATTTTCCTAATAAATGCTGTTTATCATTTGTTTTTCAAGCTTAAATGGAAAATCCCAAATTGTGTCATGACAAGAGTAAACACTCCTACATGTTGAACATGTTCTGTTTTCCATTGCTCTGCTGCCAATGTCTGGGGGTGAAAAAAGGCCCAAACAGGCTGAGTGCTGAGCGGGTGACAGCCAACTTGGAGTCTGGAGCTTGTGTGTTGCTATAACAACTGAGTCACTATTGCCCCAATCCATCCACAAAGGATCAATAATCAAACCTTTCTCCTTAATTGAAAAATGCAGCTATCCCTGCCCTGATGAGCTGCTGGAAGGAATGTTCTTTAGTGAAAGAAATATAATTAGCTTGTACAGTGCTGGGCAGACCACAACCAGTTTGAAGAGGTGTGCGTCTTGCACACCACTTGCATGCTGGACACCTCTAGACCGTGGTGCTTGGAGAAGTGGTGGTACAGCAGAGTTCTCTGGCATTTTTTACCACCTGAATCTGAAGTCTGCCTCTTTGCAAGTCTGAACTCAGAGCCGCATTTCAGGAAAATGAAGGGATTAAATTCCAGAAAAGCCTTGGGAAAAGGGCTGGATGATGAGGTGCCTGAATTCAGCACACGGGCTCCACTGAGATGCTCCAAGCAGGTGCCTAATTTTCTGCCAGAAAGTCTAAGCAAACCTGCCAAGCCCTGGCAGAGCTAAGATACCCGGAAATGTACGTGAACCTCAAGAGATTCCCATACCAGCCATTCCTCTCCCTCTCCTGCCTATGGACCAAACTGCAGGGGTATCCAGATAATGCAGGGGCATGGCCTTTTGAGGTCAACTGAGTGACTTGTGTGGCCATGTGGAGAACCTCCCCTCTAGCTCATCTGAAGCTGAGCTACCCGTTCACGCTCTGTTTGCAAGGTCAGATAGCCTTTAAGCTATTGGAGGGATGAACCCCTATTGAAGTTCTCTCACTTTCTGTACACAGTCAAATATCCATCAGGTCAGGGGAGACAGGGAGAGATGAGCTGGAGGAGGAATACTGTTTTCAAATCTTAGATTCCGTCTCCAGCATTTCAAGTGTATGTTTTCACCCCACAGCTATGTAAGAGAGTTGAAGGAAAGGCAGACCAGCCTTGCAGACCTTACAGCAGCAGAGGTTTCACAGCTGAGTTACGTACCTACAGCAATATTTACGTATGCACAGCAATATTTAATTTGCTTTGTCAAGTTTATCCCCCGTACTCCTAAGATCTGCCTTCTCGTTTAAGTGCAAGTTTTAAGCTGCAGAGTCTCTGTCTCAGGCACACTCCAGATCCAAGCTAGTATATATAAAATCAGAATACAGACTTAAAAGGCTGATTTTTTCAGACAGACTTTCTATTCAGTTATATTATTTTCACCCCACTGATTTCAGTGGGGAACTCCTTATTTGCCCTATGGGGAAGGGAGAATTGTTTTTTCTGCATGGAACCAACTTTGAGGTCTGACTGATGAACATAGGTTCAAGCATTCTGTGTTCTCATGTCTGTGCCTTTCTGAGGAGGCAGGCTGACATCTAAGCTCTCATTTGTGAGAAATCTCAGTGCAGTTGAAATAAGTGACAAATCTTCTATCAATTTTCCACCGGGAGTGATTTTGCTGAAAGCAATCAGACCTCAAAACAGAAATGCAAAAACATCTCAAACGCTAATATGGTCCAGACCTTCGTGTTGAAATGAGAATCGTCTTGCAGAGACGTCTTACTGGGAAGAAATGGAGGCAGCTTTGAGAAGGATTTGCTCAACTCTTTTATAAGTGGGGAGTAACTGGAGGTAGAGGGCTAAGTTATCTCCTTGCAGCCCTGCAAAGGGGCCTGATTTCTCACAAGGTGAGTTTTCAGATGCCTCTTTCTCAAGCCAGGCACGGCACAGCTGTGTTTTCCAAAACTGCTAGTCACTTCAGAAATGTTTGGCTCTGGGATCTGTCCTGAAAGCTTTTCTTGACACATCCAAAGATAATCTCAAGTCTGCCAGAAGGACCTTGGAGCCAAAATATTAACCTTTCATTTTTCATTTCTGTCTCCACTGAGTTTAGTTGTGCTCTTAGGTAAGAAACAACTTGCTTCTGCTGGAAGCTGCTCTGCTCAAGCCTTGCACCACACATGCACAAATGTTTTTTGCAAAGAGAGAAAAACCAGCTCCCCCCAGGCTGGCTGCTTAAGGAAAGCAGGAAGGTGGATGGCAGCTAAGGAGCTTTTTAACATTCCAAGAGTTTTGTCTGTTCTTTCTCTTCACTGAGGCGATTGGCATCCAAGACACATTCAATCACGCTCTGCAAAAAAGCAACATTTTAACAACTAAATGGCTAATTCACCTAAAAACTCACATTTTCCAAGAAAACACGCCAAGCTGGGGTCGAAAACCTATGCACAAATGGATCATGTGATATGTGTGATAATTTCATTGCTTTCTATGACATTTATTGTGAGGATAGCAACATGCTTTTGTGCATTAATGCAGTGACTGATCCATTTTCCAGAAATCCTTACCTTATGGTAGATAAGACAACTATAGATGTAAAATACAGGACTGACTTCATCCACATACAAGCCCAGCTGTTTCCGGAGGAAAAGCTGCCATAGTTTCACAGTTCATAACAACAGTGTGTAAAATTTTAGAGCTGAAATTGTATTTCTCCCACATACCGACCGCTGTAGATGTTATCACAAGCTGCATGAGGTTTACAGCTGTGTTACGAGGTGAGCAACGGGATGCTGACTTCACCTGTTAGTAGAAGGCGACCAGCCAAATACTGCCTATAAAGCAATCTTGCATCAGTAGCTTGACTCACCTTCACTTTTCCAGCTCTTCCCAAATAAGATCTTTAACAGCTGAGCTTCCACCAGGCTGGATTTTCCACAAATGTGTTAAGGAAAAGAGCATTTAACAAAGGTGCTCCTTAGAAAAGCAAAGAAAGTGTTCATCAAACTGGGTAGGTGCGGGTAGTGATTGAACTGGAAAAAACCTAGCATAAATATGGGCACATACCAGACCAGTTAATAATAATAACACAAATAATTAAGCACTAATACTGGCGCAGGGTCGAAGAAAACATGGAGTGTGGGATCAGGTGAGAAGAAAGCAACACTTAAACAGAGCTCTGTAAATAACTTGTTAACTGGAAAGAAGGATACTGACCGATGGAAAAGTAACAAGAAAGTAACTGCAAACGTTGGGATTAAGGAGGTGTGAGCAGGCAGGAGGAAGCAAAAAAGGACAGTGTTAAGAAAAAAGGGAGTTATAGAAAAGGAAAGTGGAAAACTGAGAGTGTAACAGGAGAAATAATGAGTTCCAGGGCAGAAACCCAACCTACAGGGAAGTTACACCCCACTTCATGGCACAAAAGTCAGTTTAAAAGGGTTGTTTTGCAAATAATATATTACAAGGCACCTAAAATAGCAGAAGTTTAGGATGGCAGTGGGCCATGTGGTCCATCTACCCACTGTATCTGTCCACCATGGGACGTGTTTTCCCTCCAAATGCTGGGCTGACTCATGCTTTAATGTGTTTGCAGTTGCACAACAGCTTTTGGATTTCTGTGAAGCATGCAGGCATTTCTTTTAACCTCCAGCCTTCACCGCTGTTTATGAGCTTTTGATGGTGTTGTTTTGCATGTTTGAGTAAGTGAGAGTCAGACCCTATGACCCTGTAGGCTGGAGGGGACCCTTCTCCTGGCTTACCCTGGGACTATTAGCTCCATTTAACAACATAAATGTCTAAGGGCCAAATTCAGTGCCAATGGAGGCAGTGGGAAGGTTGCCACCAGTTCAAATGGATCTAGGGCTCAGAGCCAAAAGTTTCTTTGAACCAAGATAGGGAGACACTTGCACTCTATCCAACTCACGAAGGCTTGTGTTTTGTGATTCACTTCCCTTTTTCAGTACATTGTGGAAGAGGGATGGCCTTTCAGTATGAACATCCACAGGATGTGTATAATTAGCATGAGACTTATGCTCTTTACAAATTATATGCACTTAAGAACTGAAGTCATTTAAAGCCAGACAAGTTCCTCTTAAAATGACAGCTTTTAAGCAAAGGGCTCCTGAAATTCAGGACTGAACTTGCTCTTTCCTGAAGAGAAATAGCCAGAAACAGAAGTCAGTGGGATCCCAAAGAGTTTTTCCACTTTCAAGAAAAAAGCAAGACAGAAAATTGAATGACATTGCTGCCCAGTGAAGAAGGGGCAGAGCAGAGGTCTTCTGACCCCCACCTCTTCTGACACTCAGCCTGCTCAACCTGCAGCCCGCTCAGCCCGGGGACATCCTCAGCAGACAGCCCAGGGTGCACGGCAGTGGGTCAGGGAAGAGCTAGCAAGGCTGTTTCTTGTGAGGGAACATCGGAAATGGCAACTGTTTCGGACGGAGTGGGAAGATCAGATAGTCAGGGAAATTTGTGCCTGCGGCAGGTTTGCCTCCTTGAAAGCTATGGAGAATAATTCAATCAAAGAAAAAAGGAAAAAAAAAAAACCAAAAACAAAACCAAAAGAAAGAAGAAACATCCAAAGAAAAAATGATCAAACAAGCCAAAAAGTCATTTGTAAGAAGCAATTTTATTTTACTTCCAGTTCTAATGCATTTTTTTGCATTGGCTACTCTTTTCTTTGAGCACCCTGAGCATCATTAAAAGTCCATTTATTTCACTAGCTTGTACATTAGGCTAATTATGGCCTGTGCACAGCACACTTGGACTTCACAACCCAAAAGGGACAGCTAGAACTGGATTTGTTAAAAAGAGTATTTCATTTTATAACACTATAAAAAATAATGATACAGTTCAGTCCCAAACTCACAATAACCAAATTTGTATGGCATAGAGTCCTTTCTCCAAATTTGGACTTCCTATTTGAAGCTTCAAAGATTTTTTTTTCCTATATTTTCTCTGTCTCTCCACCAGTCTCAGGGGACATCAGGTCACTGCCTCGTCTAAAGGTGTCAGGAATGAATTAGCCAGTAAAATTAAATTAGTGTTTTTCTATCAATAGTAATGCCTGGGGTTTGCCAAAACTGTGTAAGATATTCAGGAACATATTGATTTAAAAATAACATTTAATTCTGATATAATATGGCTCTCAGGCCCCTTTCAGTGAGATACTTTAGAAACATAAATGTAGGCAGTGCTGGCCTCGAAAGAATTTATGTGCTGGAGGCTCAGATTCTACTGATATAAATCTGTGCCTAGATGGAAGACTCTTTATCTTGCAGAAAGTTCAGTACTGCTAATGATTATTGAGCCAGAAATGACCCCATTTAAATCTCAGTTCCCTGGCTGAGTTTGTGAGGCTGACAACTCCCCTGATTTGTAAACAGCAAGGAAATCTGCTCCTGAACCAGATATCTACAACGGCACTTTTACAGCCATTTTTTTCTGATTGCAGCTGTGCCATAAATAACCGGAGATAGCGCTCTTTAATAATTGTTTAGGAACTGGCAGCATAACTAACAATTTCCAAGTAACACGACTTTCACTTCTAACAAGATGGAAGAATATAAGAATTCGGGGTGTGACTGAGAAATGTCATCCCACAACTGTGTACTTTGGCAGTGTTCCAAAAGCGCTCTTCGCTGGCCTAGCATTGCTCTATTTATGTGCATGTACCATTCAGATATCACCATGGGAGCAGATTTTGCCTAATACAAGGCTGTTTCATAAATCCTGTCCCTAAATGTATTCTGCATGTTGTTTGAACCGTTTACGAGAAAGCTGCATTCTCTATTCCGGGTCGCCCTTGAGCACAAGCTGCCCTGAAGTCATCAGACCCTTGATATCTGAAAGATATACCCCAAAAACCCCAGACCTCTCTACATTTGCCAATAAATATGCTTGAATCTTCATAGAGGAAAGTTCCCTCTTGCAAGAGCAGGCTCCTTCTGGGTCCATGGCCGTGCAACCACCAAAATGGCAAGACCATAACAGAAGTGCTCTGGAGGGAATGCAGACCAACAGGATGCCAAAGAGATGCAAAGCTGAACTGCAGACTTGTTTCAGATAGACCAAGGAGAAATCTGCTGGGAACAAAAAGCTTTCATTAACACGTTACACAGCTGGATTTGAAGACAAAATTTACAAACGGAGGTTGGAAGGGGATTTATAATGGGGAATGTATTAGCATAGCACCAAGAGGTTTCATTTTAGATTCCAGACACTGGGATTTAAGTTAAAAAGTATTCATGGAACCTTCCCTCTTTGCTTTCCACCAGTTCTTTGACAGAAAGTCTTTCTCCTCCTGGGAGGGACTGGCAGCACAATTCCTTTCTGTCCCAAATATTTGTTGGAATGACTTCCCATTTCAGAAATCAAAGGGAAAAAAAATCATTAAAGATTTCTTATTAATTAATACTAACTTTGATGTTAGCCTCCCGTACAAGCAGCACCCTTTCTTACAAAGAGTAAGCTTTCTTAGCCTGTGATAAGAAAACAAGTTATTTAATCAATATATTTTCCAGCGTACGTGTTCTTTGGCAGAGACTTTAAGTTGTCTCTTTTCAGTGTGTGTGTGTCTTTGCGTGGATATGTGTGTATGTGTAAGTGTTCCTGTTTCAGAAAACAGAGTTGTTGGACATGGACAGGAATGTGTCTGGCATCTTTAAAAGAACGACTCAGAAGAAAATCAGTATTTGAGCAAGTTTTGCAAGATATCCAGCTCTGACTATTTTGCGGTTAACTTTCCATTCCAAAATTGCTAATGGTGAGCTGTCCAGACCATGTCTCTTACCAAAGAATCTTGGAATCGTACGAAAACAATGAACTAGCCGTTAGGAAAGATTAACCTCCCAGTCTTAATCCTTCCAACTATCGCTTTACATAAAAAGGGCATTCATGTCTAAATCACTCCTAAAGACTCTTGGATAAATTTCTCTCTAGCCTAATTCCAGTGAAACTGTCACTGCTACATCAAATATATGGTGATTTAATGTGAGCTGGCTACAGTTATTATTGCAATAATATTAGAATTGCCATCTAATATTGGAGTCCTGTTAATGCTACTACACAATGTCACAATATATACAGAGAAAACTTATAAGCTGAACAGACAAGAGAGACAAAGAATTGCAGAGAACGGAAATATTTTCATACTTTAGGCCATAAAGACTCAAACTAATAAGATGATTTGCCCACAAATGTATGAAGAATTTGGAAATGGATGTGAAATAAAACCAGACATGCTAAAGCCCACACCATCCCTCCCTATCGCTTTCCAAAGCACATTAGTGTTTTACTTATTGTGAAAAGGGCACGTTGTCCCTTCTGATTTCACCAGTGCATCCACAACCAGAACAAAATGTAACAATTCAGAATAACTGAATAAATTGTTTCTCCGAATAAGTCTTTTGGCAGTCCCTTGTATCAATAACATTTTAGGCCTAGGAGCAAAAAGGTACTTAGTGCCCGTCACTTACTCAGGCATTTTAATCCTTGATGTTTTCCTAAGCAGGACCTAGACTCCTCAATATATTTATAGTACTCAGGCTCCAGGTTTTAAAAGTCAGAAATAAAAACATTTATCGAGCTGCTTTTATTTTTTCCTTTTTTTTTTTTTCTTTTTTCCTTTTTTACATTAAAAATCTAGCTGTGTTTTGTTCAGGAACCTGCCTGGTAAACACATGTCCACTCACTATCAGTGGCAAAATACCTGACTGGTGACACGAAGCGAGCAGTTATGACCTTGCCATCCTCTATCCACATGGTTGCATAAAAAACCTGTGCAATTTAGCTCATGATTATGCAAACTATAGAGACAGCGGCTGAATCCTCATGCAATGGCAGCCTCATGCCACCAACGCTGCGGTTTGGTGGCTCCAGACCTAGTGGTGAGACAGCAACCAGCTGTGCTAGTGTACCACCCACACATGTCCATTCTGTGAAATTTGCCTGTTGGGGTTGGTCTCTTCTCCTGGGTAACAAGTGATAGGACAAGAGGAAAAGGCCTCAGGTTGCACCAGGAGAGGTTTAGATTGGATATTAGGAAAAATTTCTTCACAGAAAGGGTTGTCAAGAATTGGAACAGGCTGCCCAGGGAAGTGGTTGAATCACCATCCCTGGAGCTATTTAAAAGACGGGTAGCCATGATGCTTACAGACATGGTTTAGTGGTGTTTTTGGCAGTGTTAGGTTAATGGTTGGACTCGATAATCTTAAAGATCCCTTCCAACCTAGACAATTCTATGATTCTATAGTCATCTGACTGCAGCTTTCAATTAGCACATTTTGGAGAGGTAAAAAAATGGCAAAAAAAAGTCCACTTCACCAAGATTTGGGTTCTAGACTGCTGTCAGTTGTTTGGGGGGTTTGGATGGTGCTGAGCCCAACAACGCAAGGGACAGACACTGACTGTGTTGAGACCACCATGGAAATGCAGACCTGTGCGATAGGATGGGTAGGGCACCACGGATGGATGCATGCCTTACGCCACTGGCTCTGTAAAGGGAGATTTTTGGCTTGAAGTCTCAACAGCTGTAACTAGTCCAGTTGCAGGTTTGCCTCTGGCACCAAGTGCTGTGGTTCTTTAGCCAGCACAAGTGGTCAGCACTGTCCTTGACAAGAAAAACAAGCTCATAACAGGGAGACTGACAGCTTGCAAGTGTTACGGACAAAGGTGAAGGGAGACGTTTTTGACATTCTAGAGCCTCCCCATTATTGCAGTGCACGGAAAGAAATCCTCTGTAAAGAAAGAAGAGAAAGGACTGTCTTGCTCTTAAAGGCTGCTGTGCTACCAGGATAACAAGCTGGTTAAAATCACTTTGATTCTGCTCCTTTTGCCATGTTTTCCTCTCTCAAGAGCCGAGTGGCTCTTTCCCCTCTCCTTGCCACAGTGATGACTAGCAGGGTGGGATGCCATGACGCCGAGAGGGTGACGAGTTCCCTTTCTCTGTACCAAGCCCATCTGGTTGCGTGACGTGTCCAGTACCTCATCTGCATCACACAGCAAGGCAAAGCAGAATGACCTCTCAGGCTCTTCAGAAAAGGCCATAAAACATCTGCACTCTTCAATTGTCAAATGCAAGATTTGCAGTTATGAGGGTTATTTTAGTAGGCAGTTCCTGTGTTCTAAGATTTTGAATACTGGTGAAGGCAGCTAATGAGTATTGAAAGGATTGAAAGGACCGAAAACTGGCTGAACAGCTGTGCCCAGAGAGTGGTGATCAATGACACAAAATCTAGATGGAGGCCAGTAACTAGTAGTGTACCCCAGGGGTCAATACTGGGTGTAGTCCTCTTTAATACCTTCATTAATGATTTGGATGGTAGGGCAGTGTGTACCCCCAGCAAGTTTGCCAAGAGCACTGTGCTACGATCCAGACGGACCTCAAAAGACTGGAGAAACAGGCCAACAGGAACCTCATGAAGTTCAACTAGGAGCAGTGCAAAATCCCGCACCTGGGGAGGAGCCACTACAGACACTAGTACATTCTGGGAGACCCCAGCTGGAAAGCAGCTTGGCAGAAAAAGACCTGGGGGTCTTGGTAGACACCAAGTTGAACATGTCAGCAATGTGCCCTTGCTGCAAAGTAGGTGAATGGTATCCTGGGCTGCATCAGGAGGAGTGTTGCCAGCAGGTTGAGGTCCTTCCCCTCTAGTCAGCACTGGTGAGGCCGCACCTGGAGTACTGGGTCCAGTTCTGGGCTCCCTAGTACAAGAGAGACATGGAGAGAATCCAACAAAGGGCAACAAAGATGATTAAGGGACTGAGGCATCTTTTCTAGGAGGAAAAGCTGAGAGAGGTGGAACTGTTCAGCCTGGAGGAGAGAAAGCTCATGGGAAAGATTACTTATGTACATAAATACTTGAGGGGAGGGTGCAAAGAAGACAGAGCCAGGCTCTTCTCAGTGGTGCCCAGTGACAGAACATCAGGAAACACTTTTTGACCGTGAGGATGACGAAGGACTGGCACAGGTTGCCCAGGGAGATGTGGAATCTCCATCCTTGGAGATATTCAAAAGCTGTCTGGACAGGGTCCTGGGCAACCAGCTCCAGGTGGCCCTGCTTGAGCAGGGGAGTTGGACAAGATGATCTCCTGAGGTCCTTTCCAACCTCAACCATTCTGTGATTAGCCAGCTAGAAGAGTCTTGCATGATTTCAAAGCTACCAAATGTGTTGTGCTGGTGCACTAGTCCTTCTGGAGGTGCCTGGAGTTTCTTTATCCTTGAGGGTGTTTTGGGAAATGAAGAGCACAGCAGGGCTTGCTCCTTTTTCTGAAAAAATAAAGAGCATTTCATGTACAATACTGCTCTCCATCTTCTTGCTCACACTGATGAGGGGTGTTTGAGTAATGCCCTTCCCAGGTGCAGAAGTAAATTCTGTGATATAAAGGGTGCTGTCAGCATGCTTTTGCTTTCCCAGGAGTTAAGGGTGAAAAAAAGGCCTTTTTTTTTCAGGATGTACTATGTTTCCCAGTTCCCCTTTGCTGTAGGTGTACCTGCTTTGGGCTGCTACACTCACTGGAGAGTGTCTCCAGCTGCAGAAATATCTATTGTGACAGCAGGACGAAGGACATGTCAGGAAGTACAGGAGATAAATGACACAGCAGCCACGGTAATGCTCTCGCCGATAATGTAGCTAGAGAGCTAAGGCCCGTTTGCCTCATTGCTGGATGAAACAAATCAAAGTAGGCACCTTCTCTAGGCGATGTACGCTACTGTGTCAACAAAAATTATCCAGATGGTAGTTTATTTTGCCACATCACTGGATGTTTTTCAAAGAAATTGGAAAATTTGATTAATATCTTGACTGCTTTGTTGGATTTCTTATTGTATTTGGGTGCAGTGAGCAGCATTGCCTGGCCAAATGATTTCTAAGGCAGTGATTGTCTGTTGAAAAAAAAAGGAAGAAAAGCAAAAAAAGAGTGTGTTTAATTTTCTGGACCTATTACCACCATCTGTGCTGCAATTAGACCTGCAATGCTTAGGCATCCTGGGGACCATCCTCACCCCTAAAAGGGCAAAAAGACATTAAATAGCTCCAGGAGAATGTGACTATGCCAAAAACAGAGGAGACATCTATTACAAAACCAAAAATGACCTAGTCTTAGCTCAAAACCTTAACCACCAGTATTACACTTCAGGCTGAGGAGCTGTTAAATATTATGGACTTCATACATATAGATATGGAGCTACATGCACATGCAGACTTTAAATATAGATGACCTACATTCACAAGCTGGAATGACTGCCATTTCATCTGCTGGCAGTGGCTGAGTGGAAGTTCTATCATCCACCACAAGACAGATGACCTCAAGTCCGCAAGTGCTGCATCACACATCCCTTCAAAGCCACGGTGCTGGCGAAGCTAATGCTCATGCCTATCACCAGGCATAAATGGTTTTCCTGAAAGCATTGAGGCTCCTTATCTGCCCAAAGCCAGCTCTAAAAGCCTGGAGCATTAGTTAGCAGAGATAACTGAGTGTATAAAATTTCCGTATGTAGTTCAATAGCTGATTTATTTTTATTACTCTGAATGAACTATGCAGCCAGAGGAGATTAATCAGTTTTCTAGTCAGTCCTCTGGGCATAGCCTGGGCTACCGATTCCCTCCAGCAGTTCCCGCACCAAACCCAACAACAATAGACAAGGAAGTGTCAGTTATCAAATGGGCTGAAAACACTTTCCATTGTTAAGTAAAGGATTTCCTTATGATTTCCCATGCCAAATAATAAAATGTAAGTTATACAGTGTGTGTCGTTACAGTCCAGGACTATTGCGAAAAAGATTGATATTAAAACTGAATGACATCTCCACCATCTCTTGTCATAGCTGGCTCAGGCTATCCCCATTAGCTGCAAGGCTGAGTTTGACTCTCCTCCTTCTCCTTCCCCTTCCTCTTCCATTCTCAACTGGAAGAGATGGAAGGGGAAAGGGGAATACAGCATTTTGCATCCGGATCTGGCAGCTGCCAGGAGGGGCATCTTTGCTCTCCCCGGTGAGGAAGGCTTGTCCTCCACCTGGCAGAATTGTGGCACAGCTTGGTAGGATCAGGCTGTGACCTTTTCCATCCCACTGGAAGCAAAGAATGCAAACTTGTTCACTGTTTCATAAATACAGTAAGTGTTATTGTGTTATTTTTTATGGGATTTTCCCCCCCCTTTTTTTCCTCCAGTGGCTAGAAATTGCAAATGCTCAGGAAAAGGACGGGGATTGTAGGGGAACCCAATTCCCTTGGGCGAGCTGTCGTACACATGTACAGGAAATTGAATGCAGAAATTATTGCATGCGAGGCTGTTAAAGAAGTGACAGGGTTATAGAACAGATCTTTCAACTGCCACCCATTATGGACATTCCAGTTGTAAAGGGTCAAATTTAATACAAATCTGCTGTCCCAAATTACATTTGTCTTTTTCCATAAACTAGAAGTTGGAAAAGATTTATGGGAAGGTAATTTTCCTCCTAGTTATTTTAACTCATTTATCTCCACTCTGAATTTCAAAAGAAGAAGAAGAAGAAGAAGAAGAAGAAGAAGAAGAATTAAAACCCACTGGTTTATTAGGTTGCAATGATATAATGGCTTCTGTTCTTGGGCTGCTGAAATAACCATGAAGGCTCTGAGGGTCTTTTTAAATGTATCCTAGCCTTCATGAAATGGATAATGTAGTGCTGCAGAAATAGAACACAAAATCTTATTATGCTTGATCTGACTAATTTATTACATAAATTCTGTACTCCTGACATGATATTCCACCATTTGCCATGTGAGATCATAGCGCACACTGAAAGTGAGATGGCTTGTTTCTAAATAATTGTGACAACAAAACAGTTTGATATTCAGATCTTTAGTTACTACCAGGAATTTTGATTATGCTTCCCTTTCTCTGCCTCTGCTTTTCTTCCTGTTTTCAAGGCAACAGACGAAAAGATGTCTCAAGGCCATCTGCAGAATTAGATTTGAGATTACAGTGTAAATAGGTAGACATGCTGCCAGTTAATTTAATTAGTTTTGAAATAGGTAAAAGGAAAACAAGCTCACAGCCCCATCAATGAAATCATATTCCAGAGGCACACTGTTTTATGCTATCTTTTTTTTCCCGAAATTCATCTGAATTTTGCTGTTGGCAAATCAAAAGCTGATTTTCCAACCTTAACATCAATTCTGATCTAAATCCTTTTTTTTCACTTGAAGTCAGACATATTTTTAAACACTGCTGCTCAATTTATGCCCTGGCAATTAATGTTTCATCTGACTGTTCCAGTTCTATTCATTATTCCTGCAGACTCTGTGAGCGCTCAGGACAAATCCCCCGAGTTTTGCCTTTAAGTTAGCAAATTTAATTTTGGTGACTCTATGCAAACTTTGAAGCTCCATTAGAGCTAGTCACTAGGAACTGTAGCTCATACTTTGCAGAGGCTTAGTCTTGATTTTGCAAAGTGCTTTTGTGTAATCAGTCAATTAGAGCTGTGACCGGTGATCCATATCAGCAATTGATAGCGAAGTGCAGGATTGGTACGCTTGGAATCCAGGTTTCAGTCTTTCTGGTTAGGTAGCAATTCTTGAACAGCATCAGTTTCAAAAAATTTACATTGATTTCTTCAATTTCTTGACTACAGACACTTGTAGTCAACTCTGTATTAATTACAGGACTTCAGCATAGTGTTTCTTTTAATATTTCTGTCTACACTTGCACTATTAAGAAATCCTTCCCCAATGGTTTTCTGTAATATCATCTGGAAGTGAAAATAAATGCACTGATAAAATTACAGTCAGTTAACAACAACCAAATATTGCCATTACAGCTCAAACTGTATTTGTTTAAACTCTGAAATGGTGTAGTTAGATTATCTCTGTACAAGCATAACTTTTAAAATAATATTGAGGCACTGTAAATTTTGAGTTAGTGGGTACTTATTTAAAAGCCACATATTTAACAAGACACTTTAATAGCTGCAGTTCTATGAGAAAGAGTAATGGGGAAAAAAACTCAGCTAGCATTATCTTATGATTTCCCCTTTCAATGACCTCCTTAGATCATGTTTGCTGAGATCTTTGCTGGTATAAAATACTTTCACGATTCTTGACAATAAATGTTGAATGCAAATACATTCTCCAGTGCTTACTATGCCATTAATAGCTTTATTTGCAGTTGACAGTAACTGCCATTGCCTTTAAATACTCAAATGTGTTGAAAGTCGATTGAAGTCAATTTGGATTAAATATTACTAATTCATCTCTGAGTGTAGTTTTGAGTACTTATGCATTTAAAAATGGAGGAGCCATCACACTTGAGCAGTTGTGAGCATGCCATGGGGAGCCATACACAGAGTCGAAGCAACTTCCACCTTGGGTGAATCCCTTAGGGTAAGATCAGAAAGGAGAGCAGCGTGGGTACAAACCAGCTGGCACTATTTGGTCTGCGACTCAAGGATTGCTCCCTAAAATATCTGTGTTTTGCTACATTTGCCCACAGGCAATGGGACTCAGGCACAGGGATGCTCATGAGGATGCCTCACTGCTACCCACGGAGCCCCACGGGGGGACATCACAGCACAGGGGTAGTTACTTAACTGGGCTGTTCCCTGTCCAGGCATGGGGGAGACAAACCCTCCATGGAAGTGGCTGTTCAGAAGGAAGATGGGACCAGGAGGAGCAACAGGGGGGACATGCCTGAAACTCAGCTGTTTGATGAAGCCAAGTGCTTGGGTGAGTGCAGCAGGAAAATGAGATGCAAAGCCTGAAACTGTTTTGCTGTTGGGGAAGGGAAATTCCTGGGGTTCTGCTGACAGGATTATTTCTGCCACTTCAGCTGACTACACCAACTGTCCTCCAAGCAGGAAATGGGTCCTCAGGTCTCCCTCTGAGAACCAGCTCCTGCCACCTCATCCATGTACACAGCTCTACACTCCACTGCCAGGCAATAACCATCAGAGATGGCTTTGCAGTATCTGCCTTACAGGAAGGATATACTCAGGTCTGCAGTGCCCTTCTCTTCCCCACGAGCGTCACATGGTGTTGAAGATGTTCTACATCACTTTATAAGAAGCAGCTGTTCCCCAGGTCTGCTCTGCCCCTCTGTTAACCAGTGTCACATCAGCCTGTCTCACTGTCTTTGCACCAGCTCTGGCTTTTGCATAGGTGCCCTGGGCATCTTTGGGCACTTTGGTGTTTTAGAGGCAAAAGTATCTAAGCGCCTGAATGCAAAATGAAGTTGGAAGCTCAGGTTAAGCGACTGGGCTCTCTGCGTGGGGAGAAATGGCATTCAATCCACACAGAAGCCAATGGGACATATTTTAACTGGGTATGTAGCTTATGCTTTCTCCAGACCATGGGTAGCAGGTGCAGGAGGCAGGTAGCTTCAGGAGTCAAATGGGATCAGGTTCTCCACGGTTTCTTCAAAGACTGGAAAGAGAGAGACGGAGAGAAAGATGCTTTTTAAAGCATGACTGCAGAAGAGAAGGGTGCTGGTTTTCCATTGCTATCTCTCTTCCAAAAATGGAACAGAAATCAACCTGGCAGTGAGGACCAGAAGTCCTTTCCAGAAGAAGGGCTTTCACCCATAGGATCTTTTTGATGTTGTTTGCTTGTCTGTTCCTAGGGACCTGGCTTGACTTTGGTAGGAAGGATGAGGGCATGCGAGGACACTTTTTCTGGGCTCATAGCCGTCATCTCCTGCTCTCCTGGGACGTGATGGATCTCAAGAGGGATTTGAACCCCTAACTCAGTTCTGAGCAAGGGATCTGACAAACTGGGGCTTAAACAGAAAAATGGCACCCTCCTGTGGCAATGATTTTAAAAAAAGAAAATAGTGTGACTGTACTGGGTCTAATCCTGTCAGCATGTGTTACCCATATGCACACCCACCAAAGGAGGTTTCGCAAAAGATGAAGGTGCCCCTCTGTTTAGGCAAAAAAATTGCCGCTCAAGTGCAGAGCTGAGGCTCTGAATAGAGAGCCATGGGCAAAGACTCTCCAAGGTCAAGCAGGGAGGCCTGCAGTGAGTTTGGAGGCAACCATTCAGCTGCGTGGAGCCACTCTGGATCCCAAAGTCCATGTCTGGCCAGCTTTGAGAGCCTACATCCTTTTTTTGGACTTGGCTCTTTGTCAAAACCATAGGGTACAGTGCCTGCATGGACTTCAAAGGAAGGACACCAAATGTGATTTGGCCCAGACAGTTATGACCATTTATTGCTAGCATCTTTCTCAGATACTGCTGCCAAGGGTTAAAATGTTTACATGCCCCCCGATTTTAAATGGACTGGGTTGCATGTCAAATGCCAACGAGAGAGACAGCTGGAGTATCTAAACCAAGAGCTTTGATCTTGGTATCTGTAAAAAAGAGGTCATTTGGTCTCCCCAGGAAGCACAGACATTTAGAAGGTCCCTGTACAACTCATGCAAGTATTTTATTAACAATTTCTATTCACATTTAGGTAGGTTGTATTACTACTTACTAATGCATGCCAAATATACATGTATATGCATATATATGTATGAATATCTATGTGTTCCTGTATATATATAAATACATTCTTAGATACATAAAGTTGTGCACTTGTGTGATTATCCATGTGCTTTCTAATGTCTAGTATTTTTATACAGACATACTAATCTAACTTACTTGCAAAAAAATGACAATGATGTAAGCATTATGTTTCATCTTTAAGTCAGTGTTTGCAGCAATAACCTGAATAATTTGTCTGTATGCAAATCTTTGAGTAACACTGTAATTGTAATGAGGGTACGCAGCATTTTCAAGAAGATGCAGGCATGAAAACACAGACTTCATTGTGCTGTAATCACGTCTGACATTGATTCAGAAGAGAGGAATTCTAAAATACAATATTGCACAGGGGAAATATTTCTATTCTTTTAGTGGAGGATTTTGTGATTAGTTCACAATGCAATTAAAATAGCCACCAGATGTTTATGACTTCAGGCAGCAGTTAACTTTAGTGTCCCTGATTGCTGTCCTTTGCTTCTTTGTCAGAATAAATAAGTATTTTTCTGTGCTGGTGGAAAAAAACCCTTAATTTTTAAACATACCGGGGCAGGGGGGCGGGTATGTATTTCTATTTGGCAATGCTCCTGTTGTTCTGTGACAGGCTTATAAGAAATTATAATCTTAAAGTTAAAATAAAATCTCTCTCCAGGATGACTTAAACGTATTTACTTAAATGTGAGACAAAGTATACGGTATCTTGTCGTTAAACTGAAGTGATTTGTGAGAAGCAGCGTTATAAAAGACTGGCTTTTCTAGATTATCTAGTAAAAATAGAAAAACACTCTTTTTTCCTTTGAATAATAGGATTATTAGTATGCAATTTATTTTTAAAGACACTTTTAAAGAGAGCCTGCTGGGGTCCTATTCTGGTAATTTTCCTTAGAGTCTATTACTCTTATTTGTTTCGGGGCTATTAATTTTGAGGCCACATTATGTTCAAATTATCTTTGATTACCAGGCTCAATAAGTGATAATAGTTTGTGTTTCATCACCCAAAAGGAAGCTAATGAATTTAGTTGGACACTAACATTTTGAGAGAGAAATTATTGGAGCTCTGCAAAACAGATTAAAAAAATGAGGTGCAAAATGTTATAGTGAGTTGCCCAGCACCGTGCATAAAGTAGTAGGAGAGCTCAAGGCAGGGGAAAAATAATACTCAGGTGTCCCAATTTTAAAATGCTGTATTTCAGCTCCTCAGTCATGTCTGAGACTGTGTGTTGACAAAGCAATTGGTAATTTAAGTGTAAGATTATGAAGTATCTCAAACTGTGAAACTATATGAGAGAAATTTGTATGCACAGGTACGTAGCAGTTTTAAATAGTTACATGATGGTATGATCCTCAGAAACAAAATCCTGGCATTTAAAAAAAAAAATCACACGATGGAAAGGAAAGAAGAGATAGCAAGAGAATTGCTAATATTTGGGTGTGTTGATAAAGTCTATGAAGATGTATGTTAATGCACAGAAACTGGCAGTTTCTCACCTAAGCCTGACAGTGGCATGAATCCATGTTAACGGGGAGTCCTCCAAGCATTTCAGAAACAAATAAGCAAAAGGATTTGAGTTTGCCTGGCTCTGCTGAGTCCCGATTACTTGAAGATTTGATACTCAGCCCCTCGGGGCATCCAGACATGATCCCCAGAGCATGGAGCCGCCCAGATTACTGCTCCTCTTGGGAAAAAAAAAAAAAAAAACCAAAACCAAAAACTTGCGAAATTGCAGGCAGTTTTTTTCTGGCCATTCTGCACTAACATGTCAGTAACTCTTTGGGGCCAGAAGAGAGGTGAAGTGGTTGGGTTCCCCCCAGATTCCCCCCACGCTTTCCCAGGCAGTTGTCAAAATCTGAAAGCTGCTGCAAAGCATTTCAGCTGGGACAAACAGGCATTTTTCCCACTGAAAGGCTGCTGTTTTCTGTATTCCCATCTAGCTGTGCTTCTGATTGCACCCCTTAATGCCAGGAGCTGTGGCTCTGGGTGTGCTCATCTGCTCCAGCCCGACGGGCTCTGCAGCAACACCCGCAAACGGACATGCACATCAAAGACTCAGATTCCATCCAAAGCCGTGCTTGTCATTAACTGCTCAGTGCCTCTAGTACGGCAGTCATTCACTTTGGTGCAGGGGGTGAGGGAGAAAGTGGGGGGATTTCGATTTAAATTCAGCACACCGCAGTTTTAGAATGTGCAAGTAGCTGGGGGACTTCTGCTGGGTTTGCTGGTGGTGGTGTTCCAGCAAATTTACAGTTCGTCCCTACCGACACACTGTAAGGGGGAGTGAGTGGAAAGGATTGCAACAGGACAAATAGCTAATCACCCGACAACCAGGAAACTGCTTTTTCGCAAAATATAAGTGAGTCACATTTACTCAAATCAGGGCACAATGCCAAAACCAAGACCAGCAGGTCAAGAGCAAGTCACCCTTGTGTCTCGCGGTGGGCTGTCTGAGTTAATGGAAGGGCTTATTTTGCTGTGTCTCTAATCCTGGTAACTCAGTTTAAACCCTGAATGAGCAATGCTAGTCCTGAGTATGAAGGTCTCCAATTGTATTATTTACAAAAAATTGATTTTTCTTTTTTAACCAGCTTTTTCTGGCTTAATAATACTTCTTGGTAATAGGATGCAGAGGAACTGTAGGAATATATCACAACACAAATCCCTGCCCCAAACATCTTTTCAGCCTGATGTGCACAAAGTTCTTTGTCTCAGCTGCCACTGTTCTCCCCCGTCCAACAACCAAATTTTGTGATATTTCATTTTTGGCCTATGATATGTGTTAGCCAGCATCTAAAAATCAGTGTCAATCAGTTTAGCAACATCTTCCAGCCTGTGCTGGGGAATTGTCCCACTGTTGTTGCTATATCATTTTCCTTGCATAATCACCCAATGCGCATATCCTTCTTCCGCAGCTAGGAAGAAGTACAATAGTTCCCTTGTTGCATTTTTTATTAATTTCCAGCATGAATTACTTCTTGTGATGAAGAAAGAATTATGTGACTTGATTAAAAGATAGTATTTCCTTCTGTCATTTCTCAGTTTGTTATCTTACCTGTGCTACAAGGAGTTCCCTATTGTTTTATTATGAGAAGTTAAATAGTAACAGCTGATTTCACAGCCCGAGGTTGTTCATTACTTAGTGTGTTTTTATCATGTCCTTCCTTCTCTCTGACCCCTTTTCGCCTATGCTTTTCAGCCTCACTTCAGATTTAGGGTCTGGATCTTGCAGACACTTACCCACTCAGATATTCCCACTGGGTCAATGGGACTGTTCAGATGTGCAAAGTAACTCAAGTACTTGAGCGTTTGGAGGACCAGGACATGAAGCAGCAGTGATTTGAATGTATACCAACCAAGCAGGCTCCAGAAAAGCTTTTCTGAGCCACAATGATTTCAACGTGCTAAAATTCACAAAATGCAAGACAGATGTGTGCTATTAGGAAATCATGTTGGCTACAAGATAAGAAAGCTCCGATAGCTTCTGAACCTTCCTTTGATGTTCTCCATGCAAAGCTGCACTGGTAACAGGGTCACCTCATGCAAAATAATAAATAAGCAGGGGGGCAGAATGCAATTAGGCACCATTCAGAAACGGTTTGAATAAAGCACAGTTTCAGCCCGCTGTTTGTATAACAGCTTCCCTGTTGCCCAGAAACAGCACATGAGACTACTGAGTGTCTGCAGAAACTCAGATCTGGTTTGTTTGACTTGGACGTGCAGTAAAACTGACTTTTAAATGTTACTTCAGCTTTGAGTCAGTGATTACCCTTGTACTTTTACAAGCCATGCCTGGAAATGGGATGTTAATTGTTGTTAATGAGTCTGTCCACCTGAGTAAGCTCTGCAGGGCAGAACTCACAGAACATAATTGCTCCAGGTTGCCTCTGGAGTCCCCTCTGCTGATCCTGTTGTCTCTTGCATTTAAAAGCAACGGCACAAAACCTGCTCCTTCAGAGCTTTCTTCACAATCCAGGACAGTAGCCAATTTCTGTTCCTCTCTCAGTCCCAGGCCCATGTGATTTCTAGAGTGGAGTACTGCCAAGGTCCAGCTCTTGCCGATGTCCTTGGCACAGGGAGAGGACACTGGTGGGTACAGGGTTATGGGATACTGAACAAGGAATGAAGAGTTTGTGTACTGAGCTGGAGCTCTATATACCTGTTTGGTTTAATCTGTGGTCTAGCGGCAAGCGATGGTGTCCTAAGCTGCTTTATCCTGACGACACTTTTTGTACATTGACAATTTTTGTTCCCTTTGCTCTGATTGAATTTTCATTGACCTTCCATCTGCCACCAAAACTTAGGCCCAGTTCTTACTGCGTTTCTTTGCAATCCATCCACCGTGCTCACCTGTGTAGGGGGAGTATCTAGTAGCTCCCTATGGGGTCCACAAATAAAGACATAAAGAACTATATTCCTATTTGAGGCAGAGAGAAGTCTTAGCAGTTTGACAGATAGGGAAACTTTGTTTTGCCTTTGTGTATGACATCTGCCTGAATATGTGTTCTGGTGCTATTCATATGGAAAAAAACAATGTTGGGACCTGAGTTCTTCTTTTGGTGTCATGGCTGATTACCCCGTTTATCTGCCTCTAGCTCACCAGACTTCTCATGCAAAGTACAAAGTCCTAATTAATACACATGGTGTTATTCCCCAAGTGACTCCAGCTGGCTACTTGAAGTCAATACACACCTATAATATGCTACGAGCTTCTTAAAGTCATCCTTTACTAGCAGGGCTATGTAACAGATGGGTCTTTCCACAAACAGTAAATGTCATTGGGGCTTGGCTGTTTTGGGCCAAGAGCGGCTAACGAGTTCAGAGACAAGAGCCCTCTTGGAAAATTCCCTATGAGCAGCTGCTCAGCCAGGGGAGCTATCGGCACCAGAGATCAAAGCTGGCAGGGCATCACATGAGGAGGTGGGCAGCGGTTCAGCAAACTGGCGTTATGGTCATCAGCCTCTACAGAGGACCGTTGCCCATACTGCCTGTGCCCTGGGGAACAGTTCAGCTGGGCAGTGTCGCTTTCCCTGCCCTGAGATATTCTTCTAGTGTTATTTTAGATTGAAGTTTTCAGCCTGGGCACAGTGTCCATATGTCTGTGCATTTCCAAACTCGTTTCTGCAAGAAATCAAAGTTTGTCTGATAGACAGCCAGGTCTGCCCATGCTCAGGCTCATGGAGTCTCACGTTCTCAAGTCCAACATCTTCATCTCACTGGTGGAGCAGTGACTCTTGGTCATCCTCCAGAGCTAGACACTGAGGTGTGTTTCCACTGACCCTCTGTGTCACTGTCCCTGTGCTGCTCCCACTTTTTGGGGTGAAATTAATTTCCTTTATCTGTAGCCTTTTCTACCAAGGCTGAGCTAGTCCTCAGCCCTGTTGGATGCCAGCAGCCAGTCGTGGCATCTGGGCTGGGACAGGGATGTGCTGCCCCTTTTGACCACGTTCAAATAGCCCTCTAATTAAAAAAAAATAAAACCCAAACCAAGCCCTCATGATTTACAGTGAAGAAAGATCACATTGCACGTTATTAATGCTCTAGTTAAAATCACCTCTGTTTTATTGGTCTTTACGCAGGTAGCTGTGCTGCTCAGCATTTGTTACCTCAGTGCCCAGAAATAATGACCTCAGACACACAGAGGCTCGTTGTCAGCTGGCCCCTTTTTAGTTCATTTGACATGGTCTTGGCAAAAAAAAAAAGACAGTTGAAAGGCACCTCTATCTTAGGTCACTGTTGCTATAAAAGGGCACATTCTGTACAGTGTCCAGCCCATGTTTTAAAGCATTTCAAATGTTATTTCTCATCACTGTGCTACTGTTGAGTTCAAAGCAAATTCAGCTCAAGTGGGATTTAAGTATCTAATTGAGAGTCCCATTTTGTAAAGAAAACCTGCTAGAGTTAAAAAATTAATGTCACATTTATAAAAAGTACATTTTTCATAGAGAAAGGATATGCACTTATTTGCAAATAAAAGTTGTGGTAGTGATTGCTCATATTATTAGTCACACTAAAATTAATATTTACCCATTAAATCAATCCCATTTTAAATTACAACTCAAATGTCTGAACAATTATTTTTAAATTCTGATCAAGATGATTTTTGTTATTAACTTCAAAAGAATAAATCTTTTGAATCTTGGATGGCAATGATTGTCATCCAGCAGCAAAAAAACCACAAGAACTATTCTGATACCTGCATACGAACAGATTTTCTTCCAACAGTCTTCGTCAGGACTAAATCTAGAAGCGATCTTAAAAGTTACAGTATCTGTTTCTGTGAATAAAAATATTTGCTCTACAGAAGTTTTGTATATCAGACTGGAATTCTTTTCAACTTACATTTATTTAATTATCTTGCAATTAAGGAATAGCTTTTCAAATATGCTTTTTAATGACACACTGATGATTGAATTATATATTTTGTATTTATTTAGATATATAAACAGCAAAGGCAATATTTGGAACAAGCAATGTAAAAAATGGTCACAGTAAAGGTTCACATGTTGAACTGTTGAATACAGTAACTGATTCGTGCCTTGCGTGCTGACTTTATTCCTTTGGAAGATAAAAATATTTCAGGATTCTTATGAAATGTGAGCCTGCTCTAAGTTAGCAGAAGTTAGAAGAAAATTACAAAATTACAGGTAAAATCAATCTGATACTGGATATTTTTATGTTCATGTGACTTTTAATAAGCAGGAAATAAAATAAAATAAAATACACCTGAGTTTTATGCAGTCTTACATTAATTGCCAGAAAGGTGGCATTGCAAACCGTAAACAGTTTATTCCTACATGTAATATATAATAATATTAAATATAATGTATACAGTTATATAATTGTACTATGTAAAAATATTATAATTAACCAGTAATATAGAGTTACAAGAATCAAGTGAAAATTATTTTTATATATGTTTCAGTAATTATTTTCAAGAATGTATTATTGAAGTACCATTATGATTACAAGAATAAAAATAACATAATAATTATTATAATAATTATATTATATTATAAATATTATATTATAATTATAATTGTAGTTACATTAGATATTATTGTTCAAAATACTTTTAAACATATATTGCTCATACTGTTAATCTCCTCTTCACTACTGGAGAAGAGGTTACATTTTTTTAATGGTCCATGCTTACTATATGCTTTTATGTGTAGGTCATAAAGAATTAATTTTTTTTCCATAGAATTCTATAATTCTAGGAAGGAACTTTTCTTTATTTTCTGACATAATGTTACCTTTACTGAACATATGCAGTACTCGACATTGGCTGGCATAGTCTGATTGTATGCCCTGTGGATGTTTCCTGGAATTTGTATATAAGAAAAATACATTCAACACAGCTCTAACCTTTTTCAGAAATTTTTTTTAACTTATTTCAAATTATTTTCATATTATGGAAATGTACACACACACTTTTTTATTCTTCCACACCGACACAGACAAAGAAAGTTTTAACAGAAGACAAAACAAATCAGGAAAGCTTAATTTAAAAATCAACACCGTTGTGCTCTGTCTGTTTTCTTTTACACTGTGTACGTAACTTAAAAAAAGTCAGAAGGTACGTTAAAAATTGTGATAAATGGTGTTACCTACCTCTGGACAAATGAAAAAAAATATGCACAGAGCTTTTACTTTTCTTTTTTCCTCTCTGTTATTTTCTTTTCAAATTTTGGTGCAGAACTTCATCAATAAATTCAGTAATATCACAAGTTTCTCCTTCTGAAAAAGAAAAGCGATCCTTTGTGCTTAATACATTATTTAAGATCCACTGCCTTCTGTCTCTCTTTTCTAAGGGGCTTCATAAATACAGTATATCCAGCTATATAGAAGAATTACAAAATTCTTTGACTTCTCTTTGGTGACCTCAAAGGCCAGTGATNTATAAACAGCAAAGGCAATATTTGGAACAAGCAATGTAAAAAATGGTCACAGTAAAGGTTCACATGTTGAACTGTTGAATACAGTAACTGATTCGTGCCTTGCGTGCTGACTTTATTCCTTTGGAAGATAAAAATATTTCAGGATTCTTATGAAATGTGAGCCTGCTCTAAGTTAGCAGAAGTTAGAAGAAAATTACAAAATTACAGGTAAAATCAATCTGATACTGGATATTTTTATGTTCATGTGACTTTTAATAAGCAGGAAATAAAATAAAATAAAATACACCTGAGTTTTATGCAGTCTTACATTAATTGCCAGAAAGGTGGCATTGCAAACCGTAAACAGTTTATTCCTACATGTAATATATAATAATATTAAATATAATGTATACAGTTATATAATTGTACTATGTAAAAATATTATAATTAACCAGTAATATAGAGTTACAAGAATCAAGTGAAAATTATTTTTATATATGTTTCAGTAATTATTTTCAAGAATGTATTATTGAAGTACCATTATGATTACAAGAATAAAAATAACATAATAATTATTATAATAATTATATTATATTATAAATATTATATTATAATTATAATTGTAGTTACATTAGATATTATTGTTCAAAATACTTTTAAACATATATTGCTCATACTGTTAATCTCCTCTTCACTACTGGAGAAGAGGTTACATTTTTTTAATGGTCCATGCTTACTATATGCTTTTATGTGTAGGTCATAAAGAATTAATTTTTTTTCCATAGAATTCTATAATTCTAGGAAGGAACTTTTCTTTATTTTCTGACATAATGTTACCTTTACTGAACATATGCAGTACTCGACATTGGCTGGCATAGTCTGATTGTATGCCCTGTGGATGTTTCCTGGAATTTGTATATAAGAAAAATACATTCAACACAGCTCTAACCTTTTTCAGAAATTTTTTTTAACTTATTTCAAATTATTTTCATATTATGGAAATGTACACACACACTTTTTTATTCTTCCACACCGACACAGACAAAGAAAGTTTTAACAGAAGACAAAACAAATCAGGAAAGCTTAATTTAAAAATCAACACCGTTGTGCTCTGTCTGTTTTCTTTTACACTGTGTACGTAACTTAAAAAAAGTCAGAAGGTACGTTAAAAATTGTGATAAATGGTGTTACCTACCTCTGGACAAATGAAAAAAAATATGCACAGAGCTTTTACTTTTCTTTTTTCCTCTCTGTTATTTTCTTTTCAAATTTTGGTGCAGAACTTCATCAATAAATTCAGTAATATCACAAGTTTCTCCTTCTGAAAAAGAAAAGCGATCCTTTGTGCTTAATACATTATTTAAGATCCACTGCCTTCTGTCTCTCTTTTCTAAGGGGCTTCATAAATACAGTATATCCAGCTATATAGAAGAATTACAAAATTCTTTGACTTCTCTTTGGTGACCTCAAAGGCCAGTGATCAACTTAAAAAAAAAAAAATCTTAAAAATTGAAACTTTCAGTAGAAACAAACTTCAAAGCTTTTGATTAAATAATGGCTTTGGGTCTATCAATGAAAAGAAATACTGGCTTTGTCCTTCCTCTTTGAGGTCAGTTGCAATTGTGGCAGCATTCATGTTTTTGTATTATTCCCATTCCCAGCGCTCTTGACCACTCTGCCTGGATTTTGTCCAATGTCATTTTAAGCTTGAACAGTATAAGGTGAAGATCAATGTAAATAAATTCAAGGGCAAAAGTATGGGGTAGTGACATGTCCACAAAACAAAAAATAAGACTCTACAACAGCTGTGTGGTATCAGTTTTGCTCGATGCTGCAAAGACCTGGGGCATTACGCAAGCTGACAAGAAAAGATTTGATGCATTTGATAGCAGGTGTTTAGGAGGGATCAGTAATGTCAAATGGCATCACTATGTTGGGAACATCAAGTTTCAGGAGAGAACAAGAAAGGAGAAGATTATGGACTTCCTAACAAGGAAGTGACTTTGATGGTCTGACCACCTAGTGAGCATGAAGCAAGGCTGGATGGTAGGAGAAGGTCTTGTGAGCTGGATTTGCTTCTCCTGCCCATCCTGAGACTCATCGAAAGGTTGGGGAAGTCAGTAGAAATCTCCTCTAGGTTTTGACCTGTCTGCTAGGGATGGAAAAGCTTTAGGACAAGAACTGTTGCTTTACTTTTCCAGCGTGGAGGATGTGGTCTGTACTCACTGACCTGGTGGGGAGAGACGAAGGGGAAAGAGGTGAATGGGAAAATTAAAATGAAAGACATCTCTTTGCAAGATGCTGTTCTTCAGCAGGAATATTCACATGAATCAAGGATTTCAAAACCAGGCCTCTAGGGTTTTGTAATACAAACTTAGACCATTCAGACAAAACGGGGTTTAACAGACTCTGCAGAGCTCAAATCTACACCAGTAGGCTCCACCTCCTTCAGTGAACCTTGCACAGATGTGGGAGTGTAAAAACCCCGTTGTTCGCATTTTCTCTCAGAAACAGCCTCTGTGCGTGTAGCTGAAGAACATCTCTTAGAAAAACGTAGCCCAAAGAAGATAACTTAAAACAGATGGGAGCAAGAAATAATAAACCCAGGCCATATGGGTAGAGTGGACCTGTGCAAAGAAAGTGCAGCCAACTGTATTATGATGTAGTAATGTGTGAAAGAGTCTGCACTAATGTATGGACTATCTGTAAGTGGAATGTTTTTATGATTGAATGAAGAAAAGGAAATGTACTCTATCCAAATGGTAATAAGAACCATATTTCAAAAAAATCCACATTGAGTTCTTATACCAAATAATGTCAAAAATAGCTTACCATCCAAACTGGGATCTTACCTTTTTGTTATTTATTTTTAAAACTCTTACTGAGGTTTTAAAATGTTCCCCTTAAATCTGCAGCTGGGAGTCTGTTCTTTATTTTATTTTATTTTATTTAAAATCTCTTTAGGCTGCAGCAAAAGTAGATAGTAATGGCAATCAGCCATTTAAGTCAATCAATTCTCTGTTAGAAATAGACATGTGTCACTGTTTTTGAGCTAGAATGTTTCGCTTTACTTTTCCACAAACAGTTTAGGATAGCCTTCCAAAAGTAGATGGGGCTAAAATGTAATACTTCTAGTGGTAATAATGTTATTTCTCTGCAATATTGTATAGTGCACTTTAAAAGCGAACATAGGACCACTGCTCAATGATTCCATGAACAGAATGTATTATAAAATTAATTTTAAAACAACAATACTTATCCCAAGCTATTTTCAGTTGAAATTTTGGCTCTAGCATTGGCTAAAAGAAAGTGAAAATGTTTATTCAGGCAGTTAACTGGCCTATCAAACATCCAGTGTTCAGACGATCCCATGACAGAGCAAACACATGAGTGCAAGGGGAAAGACAGACAGCACTTCAGCAGGACTGCAGCATGCCAACGCTCTGCAGAATGAGACCTGGGTAAGAGCAAATTTAGCAATTTACTGTCGAAAACTGATAAGGGCATGATCCTTTTATACGCTGAAGATCATGCTTGGTGCCTGCTGTCCCTCAGTTCCTTTTCATAAATATAGAATGAAAGCTCATGGCAAGATGCTGACAGATGCCACAGAGCAGGTCATGACTCCCTCCCGCCCCAGGCAGCCATGCTCATGCAGCCGGTTTGTACCTTGCAGCCTCATGTGGTGATGCTCTGGCCGATCACCTGTCCTGCACAGCTCGGAAGGTGACGTAGCATTTGTGTAGGATGGAAAGTCAGATGAGGAGATGGTTTTTGAATGGTGAGATTAACTCTTACTGTATTACGGTTGGGCTCTGACAAAAGCAAAATACACTCTTGTTTAGATAGTGTGTGATCCTACACTACATGTGACTATATGTGTATATGCAAACAAAAATACAGCGAGAGAGATAGATAAAGAGGTGCTTTGGCTAAAAAGGTGTTTTAGAGAAATTTATAAAACAATCTTTGACATCTAGAGAGAATTACTATTAAAATACATCTTCGATGTATGTCTGGTAAGGGACTATGCGTGAAACAAGAAGAGAGGTGTTCTTTTCTCACATAGTAAGATCGGATCTTGACCCATTAAGGTCATCTGGGGCTTTTTCCACCAAAGTCCCTGGCGACAGGACCCCAGCCAATGGCAGCTAGATAATGGCACGTCATTGATGCATGGACAGACAACAGAGTGTGGATAATCTTGCGAAGAAAGTCCATAGATCCCCTGCTGAAAGATAAGACGGGAAGGGCACCACCTTCCTACTGCACATCAGCCCCAGAGGATTTCAGAGCTTCAAGATCTGACAGATAATTAGCTAAAGGACTGTCCTCCTCATGGACATGCATTTCTCTTTCAGTGGCCCCATGATCTGGTCACACCAGTGTTTGTCCTTGGCACTTTGGCTAAGCTAGCATGATAGGGGGTTGGTCTGTAAGGGATCATCTGTCAGGGGAACATGTAGCATGGCAGAGAGGTATCACTTTGCCACCCCTCCAACCCCAGCTTTTTCAGCAGGAAGAGCACATATGGATGCATCAAAGTTAAGTAAACTTTTTCCTATCCATTTCAATAGGGATGGCGGTTTGTCTAATATTTCACTTGAATGTCCTGGAGAAAGTTCATGATTATGGCTCATAGATGATTTCCTAAATATCCCTTCCTTAGAAAAAATGAAAACATGCAGTCTGCCTAGAAGGTTTATCTGAATTTCTCCCTTTTGGTCAGACTAAAGCCTTCTCTCTCAATTCTAGTAGCAATAAGGCCAAATCACTGTGCTAGTGGGAAGCGGCATCACGGTCTGGGTGTATTTCAGATCTATGTGCAGGGGTGGAGTATGCCAATAAAAAAGATAAGTGGTGATTGTTCACAGTTTTGCAATTTTAGCATGTTGCTCATGTTATTTAATATTATCCTATTTGAAAATTATTACAAGTGCATTATAATTGTATTGCTGTGCAATTGTCTCATGCCATGGCCTCTATTTTTTCTGACCACTGTCCTCCTCCAAATGTTTTTTTGGAGGTCAAGGTCAAGAGCACCTCTGGGATAAAAAAAAGCCTGACTGTGCTTTTACACTGAATGATAGCAGCCCTTTCTGGGAAGTGTCTCAGATTACATGGTATTTCTCACAGAACCAGCAATATACCACTTTGTTTGGGTTTTTGCGGTATTCCAGATCATAGGATGAATGCAGCATAGCAGACTAAATGTAGTGTTAAGTGCTAGAGTTTCAAGTGAAGGTGCAATTCTGTAGGTGAGAAAGTCTGAGCATCTTGGCCACAGCCAGCTATATAAACTCCTCTGTTTGGGAACAACTCTATACAAGTCTTTTGTTACTGGGTCAGAGAGTGCCGATGTTTCAAATCAGTGAATGGTCTCATTCACAGAAAAAGATTTTTGTGGCAAAAGATTTTGCTGTGGCAAAAAGACCTTTAGAAGAGGAGTATGGGTCTCCTCTGTGTCTCTGAGTTCATGAACTTGGCAGAAATCAGAGAAAGAAAAGACTAGAGTTAGATTATAACTTCTGGCTAAATGCTTATCTTTTTTTGGTCCGAATAATACTGTTTTGTCAAAACAAAAAGCTTCTGACAATTTAAACTTTTTTAAACAGATTATTGGAAACTTTTAAAAAGATCTTTTCTCTATTGTGATAGAAAGAGGAAATATAAACAGTTTGGCAAAAACATTTCAGCTATATTCAAATGGGGATGGCTTAGGTGATGGGCAATAGTAGTTTTTTTCCAAGCTACGATTTCTAAACATATACTTTTAATGCTGGCTGAGAATGGAAACAGAATCTGAAATGCCAGAATTTTCCATAGGATTGAAACTCCAGGTTTGACTCAGTCCTAGGACAGAAAGAAACATGAAAATTTACAGGTAAACAGAATGTAAACACTTGGAAAGGATAAATGAAGGCACTTCAGACCTCAAGCAATTTCTAGGTACAGAGGGAAACCATAGAGGCACTCAGGTCTCATTCAAGGGTGCATGTCCAAGAAGATGCCATTTTTCCCTCTTGCACTGATTGTCCCCGCTGCTGGCTCTGAGGGACCATGGTGACTCTTTGCTACCACAGCATTTTCAGAGAGCATCTGTGGGCATAAATCCCACAGGATTTATGGAAGAGGAAATGACCAAAATTATCAGTCCTCATGCACACAGTGTGCTTGTGTAAAGAAAGACCTGATCCGTTGTAGCTGATGGCATTTCAGTGGTGAAGGAACAGAACTGAGTCATTCAAACAATACCTGGCTTACCATCAAAGGCAGGTGAGGAGGGGACAGGAAGGGTGAGGTTGGCAACACTAGACACCAATCTAGCTTTTCAAGGTCTAAACAGGGGAGTTTCCTTTGTTCCAAAGAAAAATCTGGCCAATCATGACAGCTACTATGAATTTTGGTAAGTAGAGGTTCACAGCTCCCCTGCACCAACATAAGTTTTTTTCAAGGTGATCAACTGAAAAAACATGGTTATTCCTTCACACTGGGGATTATGTTGCAAGCCCCATGGTGCTGTGGCAATGGTCAGTTGGCTGGTTTGTTAATTGGCCCAACACACCGTTGCTTTCTAGCAAAGAAAGCAATATGGATGGATGCCCTCCACAACAAAGTTCGTAGAATCATAGAATGGTTTGGGTGGTAAGGGATCCTAAAGATCCACTAGATCAGGTAGCTCAAATCCCCATCCAAGCTGGCCTTGAGCACTGCCAAGGAGGGTGCTGGAGCTAAATACTCCTTTCTTGTTTGTCCTGGCCATTAGAGGCTGCCCCGGGAGATCTTATGGATTGGGCTTAAAGTTCATCTTCGACATAATGTACTGGTGTTTGGCACAGGTTTGGCACAGAAACCTTGCTATTTCTCTTCTGGCTTCCCTAGCCACATTGAGTTTTCACTTCTTAGGAGTTAATCACGCTAATCTGTGTTCAAACAAAACCTCTCTTTTTCAAGTCTGAAAGTTTTTCAGTCTTCTTTGGGACCCTCACCATAAGAGCAGAAGTATGCCCCTCTAATTCCAAGCCGTTGCCACTTTGGGGTCTTTCTTGCATGTACTTCAGATCTTTTCGCACTGAATAACTCTATTTCTCTCTCCATGAGATATTTTTATTACAAGCCTAATCCTCTTTACCTTCAAAGCAAAACTCAAGGGAAAACAGTATTCCCAGATGAGTCGATACAAAAAGGGACATAAGTTATTTTCTGATACAAAGTTTTTTTCATGTTGTTTTTCACTGAAACACTGTGCATAGTTTTCCTTCTCTTTGCTGTAATTGATGGCACTGTGACAGGACTCTCCGTTTATAGCAGGAACAACTTGCACAGCACATGGGCGGCTTTGTTCCTTAACAGATTTCTGCTCAAAAAAATCTTCCAGGGTCAAAACTTCAATGCTCCTAAACTAGTTAGGAGCTTATCTGGTCTCATTGCTGTTACTTCTGAATGCCCAACAAACTGTATGGAACATGTCTATTCCATGGACAGCAAATGGAACCTGTCATTAGCTGGGTCTGTATTGCCTTTCAAACCAAGACAGAAATAAAATCTTATGTTCGAATCTGTATTGCAACAATACTATATGTACCTAAGTCTGTGCTCCGGTGGGAGAAGGGATCGTGAACCTGCAGGACTTCTAGAGTATAAGGTTCAAAATACAGGTTGCCTGTCCTGAGGATTCACGGTCTAAATAATTTAGGAGTTGTAAGGTGGGGTGGTGGTGGTGTTTTTAGTGAAATCCAAGGTGGCAGCATCCTTGGAACGCAGCTCTTGTTTGTACAACGGAGCTTTTACACCAACATTTGCACAGCTCAGCTTCTCCTCTTAAGCTTTTAAGACCTCGACCCACTCTGCAGTGATTTAAAGGGCATTGACGACTTTACTCACCAAGTGCCTTCTGCTGCATGAAGTGAACGTTGCATGAAGTGTGCAAGTGCTTTTCTGCGACTTGAGTAAGGAGCACATGGCAGAGGGGGGGGAGGCTTTTACCAGATGAACTTTGGGCTGGGCACATAACAAGTGGTGTGAACTCTGCAGGCAGCTAAAGGAGTGCCATGAAAACTGTGCCGCCCCATCACGCCCTCTGCTTATGTCCCTTCCCTTACAGAAAAGGCTATTTTAGGAATGTTTAGGGGAGCTGAAAAATATTTAATTAGGAGTATTTTTTACCCTCCTGTTAATAAAGTAAGGGGTCTTAATAGCTTTGGTTCATCATGGGCCTTCATTCTGACCAAAAATAGCCTTCTCAGTTCATAAGAACAGTACAACTGTAAATTCTGATAACCTGAGAGCTAGGAATGAGCATCGAGTACCTAAAAATGTCCCTTTTCTACAACATTAAGGGGCGAGGGCTAAATCTGCATATGAAGCTATGGCATTTTTTTACTATAAACAAATGCTGTTAATGACTGAGTACTTTGATCTGCTGGACCACGAGCCAGAGTGGGTTTTTGTATTTATGCAGCCTCCCAACAATACATATATTTATTTGTACCTATATATACAGGAAAATATGTGTGATGCCCTCCTGCCTGCATTGCCAGGACTGCCATGCAAACAAATTCTCAAAGATTTATGAATAAATAAATCTGATTGTGTTTTATCTACTAGATCTTGGAGCTTACAAGGGCAAATCATCCCCTCCCAGGCTTACACAATTAACATAACGGCACAATGGCACCCTCTGTTGCCCTGTGCTTCCTTTGGTGGCTGCTCCCACGTGGATATATTAACTCCCAAAAGCATCTGTGCACCATTTTCTCTGAACTTGACCTCTTCCTGCCCAACTTCCTTGTTTGTTTGGCGTTATCCTCTGTTATTTCCCTTTGTAATAAAATCCAGTTTGTTCTTCAAGCCTGTATTGGGGGAAGATGGAAGGCTGTGGTTTTAATGAGCAAGAGGAAGCTTTGAGAGGCTGGATATCCACATTCATTTCAAGAATAGTGGCCTTCTGTCCCTGTTTTGTCCTCCCTAACACAGCTGAGGACAGCTTCTTGCAACAGTTGTATTAAACACTGAGCTCAGTCCTGCAAAATAGTGATCATTTCTGGGAGATGCTGTGTGAGACAGGATGCTCAGCATTTCCTGGAAAGTGATTAGTCCTGATGAGATTGGGTTGTTCAATCCTCATGCCACTAATTAAATCACAACTTTTCTTTCTTTCAGTTAAACTAAAGCTTGATTCATGAATTAAAATACACAGTGAATCTGATTTTGACTCTGATCCTCTGTGTGTTCATAATTAAACAACCAGCTCCTTTTATGATTTGAAACAAAACTCCTTCTGGGGCATGGTGAGTTTTCACTCCTAATCATGTTCACTTACTTCATGTGACTACATTTTAATTGCTCATTAATACAGACAGACTTAATGGGATGACACACAACTACCTCGTTCTTGCTGGACTTCCCTAACTACATTTTTTAGTTGTAAGGATACCAGACATTTCTCAGACTCAATCAACTTTTTCTGTCCTTTACTCTCCCATACTCTGCCATGCTGTGAAGAATAATAAAACTATCTATCTTGCTGTAATTAAGAATTAATTTTACTGTGATGGCATAAGAAGAATTAGATACATACTTATCATTACTGATACGACTGTGTCTACTTTCCCCATGTGCAGTCTGAAAAAATGATCAAATGTTTTACTTAGAACAGATCACTTAGAAATGATCACTCAGAAGTCATCAAATGTTGTCAACATCAACGGATTTTCATAAAAAATGTTTTCTTCAGTACGGTTTATTTTTTGGACAAAAATATTTAAACTGAAAAAGTCTTCAAATCAATATAAAAAGGAAGGTGAAGAGAAATTCAGCGAAAATGCAAAAAGCTGACATAAAAGTCAGTTTGGATTTTGCATGTACATAGTAATTTTTCAGAATCTATGCCACATTCACTTGCTTTGATACCAAAAAAGATGTTATCAAGAGGTCAAACTGAATTTTATCCCAGGCTCATAAAAACAAGCATGTCTGACAGTTGTGGGAAAGAAGGAGGTTCAAGCTGTATCTATTGTTTGTGCAGAAATATCTCATTTCAAAAGTTAAATTACTCATAATGATTCTATGTTAATTTGTTATTTGAATCCCCTGCAGTCCCACTTTTCCCAGATAGAGCTGGATGATGGGAGACAGTAATGATATTGCCTAATCATTTTGGTTTAGTGCAGATCTCGCCTGAAACAAGTTCTGATTGCTGCTGATCTAGATATATATTTTATTTTATTTTAAAATTAAACCTGTAAGCTTCAGAATTCAACATAGAAGACCTGTTCTTCTCTGATTTTTACTTTGATTTTGTTAGAAAAGACCACACAATGTTAAAATGCCAAAGAAAAGTTTCTCTGAAACAAAAAGAAAACCAAAATAGCAGTATTTAAAAGATAGCACATTTCAACAAGACTGAAATTCTTTGTCCCTCCTATTTTCTTAAACCAAAGTGCTGACAAAATCACTATGTTTTCCAAAGTGTTTCATTTTGACCAGATTTGTGTGTTCTGGTAGAATATGGCTCCACTAAAGTGATTCTGACTGGCTGAGGCTGAATGCTTTGCCTCTTTTAGGTTGAGGCCCTTACGAGCCTACCAAAACTGACTTAGTCTTTCCTGAATGGAGAAATTAATCCAATAAAGACAAAAAAACCCCAAACAACACTCCAAACTGTTGCCACTCTCATCCAGAAAGCCAGCCTCAGCTGAACAGTAAAGAAACAGAGAGAGGCATAAGGTGAGAACATGTTCTAAAGCCTGCTTTAGGCACTGGGTTTGGCAGTCTCCAAAGCACCATACAAAGGACCGAGAAGAAGCAAAAGGTAGATTGTCTGGAGAGAAAGATGCATACTACATGTGAGGAATGAATCGCTCATGGAAAAGCCAAGTATTTTCTGCAGGACATATCAGCTACCTGCTCCTGTTTGTGTTAATAAGAACAAACTGATGTCAGACTTGGGGAGAGGGAAGACCAACTTTCTGCACTGTCTTGGGATGAGGGGAAAGGGTGGTCCTGTTTGGGGAAGTTGGATTTGCTGGGAGGGTTTTGTGCTGGAAGAGGAAGAAAAGAGATAAAGGAAGAAAAAGGTGGAGGAAGAAATGGACTTAGCAACAAGGGGAAAGTCTAAGGTAGGTTGGAGCATGCATCTGTGATGGTGAAGTCCCCTGTCTTCAGATTTTGGACAATATCAGTCCTTAACCAAAGGCATCCTCTTACCCTTTTCTTCTCCCTCCCATTTCCCTGTGCACATACATTGATGACTTGATATGGCAAAAATGCCAATTTGCACTACCTTGTGAGTCTCTTCTATGGACTCTACTGCTTAGTTCATCACCATTTAATTAACAGCTGAGCAGAGAGGCTGGCTCTGTCCTACCTTTAAAATGCAGCACTAGACCAAATAGTGTCAAACCAAATTGTGCATGTGCTCATCTCCAAATGAGGAAAAGAAAACTGTTGGCACCTCTTGAGATGTGGTCTATTTCCACACAGAACCCTGGTATGATACATCAGGAAGTCAGAACAGGATACATAGTGGTGTCTGTCCTTAAAATAAAGACAGATTCATTACAGGTGACTCCTGTTTTCCCAGTAGTTCACAGATATTTTGTTTAGCTACACAAATTCCCTGGAAGTGACGGGCGTGTTGGCAGGTCAGAAGACCTGCTGTTGGGTTATATCATTGTTATGAGAGTCACGCTGCTAAGGAGCTTTGAGTTGTACCCCATACTGAGAATAGTCTAAATAATCTGTGACTCAAAGCATCTCTCATCAGGGATCACTGTGAACACAAGCAAATTCAGCTGACCCGACGAGCTAAACACAAACATGTCAAGATCTCAATAGCACCAGAACATTTGTTTTAAATATCCTGAGTGTGAAATCAGGGCCAATGGACACATCTATTTAGTAATTGTTTTGTTTGCCAGATGTTTCTTTCTCTAATTTTACCGCAAAGCACATACAAGTAAGTGCTGGAATTAAAATGATGATTGGGAAGAACACAGTAGCCAACTCCTGGTTTATTGCAGCAGCATAAACTAGAGTGATTTCCAAGAAGAGAGGCATTTCTCCAGATTTGCATGGGTGTGAGATACAAATCCAGCCCACTGTCTTAAGGGAACATCTCTTGCAAACAAATAAATTAATCTATGAGCCCTTTAAAATTAAGTTTTGAAAGTGGTAGGGCAAGAGAGAGCTCAGACTGTACAGCTCTCCTCTCTCTCAGGCTGGAGGTTGTGTCTTCCAGAGGAAAAAAGCAAAGTGCATATCACTACTGACTGCCCCAGGTGTTGAGGCTGACCACTATCCTTCTGAAGCTGCAACGAGCCCAGAGGGAACCACAGGTTGCAGCAGACACCCAAAATGTGGAACACAAATAGATAAAACTGCAGCCAAAATGAGGCATGGAGCTGCCTAAGACAGAACTGTTTGGGACCTTGGCAAGGCTCCTAATCCATGCTCCCTCCCCAGCTATCCCTATAATGCACTGTGGGAATTTATTCTTTAATGTAAACCATTTTTTCAACCAGTAGGTTATCTTTTTTTATTATTATTATTTCTTTTTGGACAAGAGTAATTGTCAAGCATGCAACTGATGGACACATTAAATATGGAAGCTGAGTAATGCTGGGACCAGAGAAAATTTTCTGGCTTTAAATGAACTGCACTCGCTGAAGTCTGTGTCCACAGCAAAGGTATTTTGCAAAGAAATAGAGCTGACACACTGTTCCACTTGTACCAAAGTATCAAATGACATTTTTTAGGGACTTGCTGCTGTAACATATTCTGTAAAGAAACTAGATCAGGAATACTGAGACACAGCTCAAAACGATAACGTGCCATTCCCCCACAAATTGTCAGTAGATTCAGAGCGGGAACAATGCCAGGTTAAAACAGAGCAAATATTTGCAGTACAATATTTTATTCACAAGAAAATTCCTCCAGTTTTTTTATAGATCATTTTGGCTGATAAAGCAGTTCTTTAACTATAAAGTTTTATTTGAGTGCTTTCAGAAGCACTACTGAATGTGAGTTCAGGAGTACAGATTTTTTTTAAAAAAACCCTAACACCCAGATACAAACAGAGCGTTAATTTTTCAAGACATTTTCATAAGTCTTTGTAGGTTTTTAGTTAGCCTGTTGTAGACAGATGCTATATGGAAAGATTTTTAAATGGTAGAGATGTCCTCAATCAAAAATCTTAGATCCTGGAGCTTTGCATACAGCTCCCTCCTTTTTCAGGTTATTGGTCATAAGCCTGGGAGCACAATTCCCCAGACTCTGGAGAGAGTTTGAGTCTAAATTTGAAATGAAAGGAAGGCTCATTCATTGAATATATGCTTTTATTTACCAAAGGAAGCCAAGCTCAAACCACATCATGTTGAACTTTGGCCATATATTCTATAAGATACGACTTCAAATGCAAGAAGGCATGCTGTCTTAAGAAAATATCTCTCTTTCCTCCTTTCAAACAGATTTTTTTGCTTTTCTAGGCTTTGCCCTCTTCACTACTCAAAGAGTAGGTATTCAATTGATAAATGAGAGACCTCTTCCAGATAAGAGTCTATCTTGGCTACACTTGCACTATTGAAAAATGTAAACACAATTTGTAAGGGAATCCAAAATTTTCTAGGAATGCTTAAACCTTACAGGAGTGTTAAATGCTTCAGACAGAACGGGATCTGTCCAGATGGCTTACCTGGGAATATGCATCCTCACTTCACCAGAGCAAAACCAAGCTAGAATTGAGGAGGGTTTATTAGCAAATCCCACACACTGAGCTATCCTTATAAATACCTAAGGAACTAGTTTATAGGTTAGCCCAGAATATGAAAAGAGGAATGCACTGTTTTTCTATAGATGGTTAAGTGAAAAAATATTTCTCCACAATTTGTTATTAGTTTGAGATAATATAGATTAATACTAGCTTCTACAAATGGTTTTACTGACAGAGACAGTCAATCAAGTAGCTTAGCTTAAGGGCCTTGTTCTGGATTTTAGCAGCACTTTAAGACAAGAAGCATAAAGGCTTCACTGATAGTCAAGATGGGATTCTTTGATGTGACCGTGTTATTTCATACCCAGAGCCTATAACCATCTTTTTAAAAATAGACACGTAATAAGCTTGCTAGATGCAAGGGATCATACACAACCCCTTGAAGAACCCTAACATGAAAACTCAGTAAGTACAAGCTAGTTTCTGTTCATTCCTGATGTTATTTTGTGGTGAAGCTGGTCAAATATTTAAATAATCCATGTAAAGCCTTTTTTTGGCCTTCACACTGTACAGCCCAAAAGCTGTCACTTGGTTCTGTAGCCACCTAGGGCTCCCTGAAGCTCATACTCATGTCTGGTTGGTCATCTGAGCTTCAGCCTTTACTCTCTTCTTCTGATCACAGGGGTTGAAAACATGCAGATTTCAGATAAGTTCCATGGAAAGCAGTGGATGGCAGAACAGCCACATCTGGAGTTCACAGCTTACTGCACAAATGCAATATATATTATTGTCTGTTAAAACAGTAAATTTTAAATTTTTAAATTATTAAATATAATTGGTACATATTAAAATAGATAACATTATTATCTGTTCAAATAGTTCAACAGCTACCTCTTTATCACATTGGAGTTACTATAAGAAGCTGACTTTTCTGGGAAAGGGATTGCACCTTCCCGAGAGTGAAACCCCATCCGTAAGGGAGGCTGCCACAGAGAGCTCTGTTGCCTCAGACGGGGAAGAAGGAACTGGGCTGCAGTACCTGAGTCAATAGGAAGATCTTAGCAGAGTCACGAGCTAGACACTTGCAAAAAACTCTGAGATTTAGCCTCTAGAATTTCTGTACAAGTTCTTCCTTGGTTTTCATTGCCAAGGCTCTCATTTCAAGGTTTTGTGTCCCTGGCTCTCAGGCAAAGCCATATGGTCAAATGGTTGACCAGAGCTGCACCCCAAAAAATTTTTTTCCGTGAAAACTGTCCTGGACTATTGAATTGAACCAGCTCTGTGGTAGTAATGGTAAGATTTCACAGTTACACTCAAAACCAGCTGAAAATCCTTCAGTCAATTTCTGATAGCCAACATCGGCTCTTTGATGTAAACCACTGGGTTAAAACTGTTTGCCCAAACGTTCCCTATTTAGTGGATATTTCAAAGTAAACATTTTGGTAGAGTTGTCCCATAAGCGAAGACTTTTTATGTAATCAGTGATATTATGATCACCCCCTGTGCGAAAGTCGCATGCAGCTGCCGGAGTGTGCAATGGTGAGAGCGGTTCCTCACAGGGAGTCTGGGCAGACTCTGGTATTTACTGACTTTCATGCCTCTGCTAGGCAATGCTATGATTACATTAATGTCATTTTTGTCATGTAATACTGTTGCTAACCCACATAATTGTTAAGGGACTACACGGTGCAATTTAACATAATTAAGACAATTATACAGTTAAGCACCATCAGCAGTCAGTAGCCAAAGCTTTTGCCCAGTATAAGGAAACCTAAAGGCTCCATATACTGCAATATAGTTCTTGGGCACCCTCAGGCTTTTGATTGCAGGTGAGCATAAAGGTGTCCACAGTGCACTGTTAGGCTATAGCAGATCCTCTGCCCTTTTACCAGGTGGATGCTGTTGTTGAAGGGAAAGGGGGATGTGAGCCTATTTCTGTCACCACGCAGGTAACCATATGGGAACTTCACCTTCAAGGTTGTTATCTGAGCTGGGCTGGAGATCTCACCGAGGGAAGATACTTAACACATTTCCTCTGCATTTTACATCCATCTGAAACATATTTAGCTAACTTTTGAGGTACCTTGCATGTAAAACCTTGAACCACAATTGTAACCTCTCCAGTTTCCCTTATTCACACAGTATTTGATTTGGATGACATATTTTTGCAATATTTATTTTTTGGCCCATTTTGAGACTCTCATGTTAATGCCACAAGAACTCCAGTCTCCTGTATAATATTTCAGACATGGAGGGAAAAAAATAAAGAAATAAAGAAAAAGAAAAACCAGCCGTCTGCATCCACTTATACTATATTACAATAAAGCTCAGTAAAGATCTGATCAGCAGTTTTTTTAGCCTGCTCTGATTTAATATGAAAGAAATTAGTGGAAAACCTAAAGGCTGAAAGGAAATTTTTGCCACTGTTCAAAACAGGACATGAAATCTTTAACATAATATTTACACACATTATGTTAAATACTTTCTGCAAAGTTAAAATTTAGCACTGCCAACTTCAGACAGACTGGGAAGGACATTTGTTTACACTTAATAAATCTGATTTTCAGAAGAAAAAGCTTTGTTCCTTTTTTCCCTCCTACCTGTACACTAGCATTGACAGAAAATTCTGATTTAAAAATATGTAAACATATTCCTTAAAAAACATCTAAATACTTAAAAGAGAAGACACAATTTGTATTCTGTTGGATAGTGTTTTCATTTTGGCCTTCACAGTTGCTATGATTTATTATCTCTGGTGGTCCGCAAAACTTTTGAGATTCTTAAAGCATCACGGCTCTAAGTGATCTCTCTCTGTATCAGAGTGTAACTTTTTTCGCAATCATTGCTAGTAGACTTGACCATGAATTTTCTGACAAAATATTTTACTATTTGCAGAGGTAGGTGTTTGCCAAGAAATATCAAATTGTCAGAAGTGACATTTTCACCAGAAAGCACTGTCCAGTTTTCCTGGGGAAAGTTTCAATGTCCAGGATAGAGCTGCTATTCAAAATGAGAAGGAGATGGACTTTTGCTGGGGAACAGTCCATAATCCCCAGCCGAAGTCTTCTGGAAAGATTTGGAAGACAAAAGATCAGTCTCCTGCTCCATCTGACCCAAAACAAGGACATGGCATTATAGTTCCAGAGCCCGAAACACTGGGTTTTAAGCTAGAAGGGGTGAAAGGCTGGTACAACTTCAACTCCATGAAGCATTCTGAAAAATCAAGAGAGCTGTCATAAAATAAACAGCTTCCTGCTGAGCTGTAATTAAAATCATGCCAATCCCATGAACACACATACTGTTTATTAAGGAAGTTACTAAGATGTGCCATAGCTCCTAGGCAGAGGTGAGAAAGATGTCTTAACTCACCATCTACTTCCTTCATCTGAGATTTATCATCTAGCCAGACTACTCTGATCATTAGCACATCAAAGATCTTAAAAGCTCCCTGACGAAAAAAAGAAAAACTTTTTTAAGACCCTGGTATTTCAAAGATCAGCCATGTATTTGTAGATTTTAGAGGTCTTATGGAAACTTTGCAGTCACCTGCTCGGACATCTGCAGAGCATAGCTCAGAGGAGGTTGCCCAGCAATTCCTAAATCAGTTCCAATAAGTTGCGGTTGACTCAGGGCATCTTTCTCGGAAAGACATTCAGTCTGATTTAAAGACTATAAGCAATGGAGAATCCACCACATTCTTTGGCAAGCTGCTAGCTACAAAAAGGGCAAAATCTCACCAGCAGGAATGGGAGTTTTGGCTGGATTCACATTTAACATGTACATTAAATATTCATAAAAGGTCAAATTATTAAATATTTACAAAAGAAGCAGGTTATAATTTACTCCTCCCAGAAATTGTAAGTCTCGAATGATAAGTCAAATAAGAAATTGGGTAAAATATTCCCCAATTTAAAATTTTTTTTTGACGTCAGAGTGGGTTGCACAAATATCCCTACAAGGAGCACGATATTGTTCATCCAAGACGTATTCATTTATTCTTTTTGAAGATTAAAATCTTAGTGCTCAGAAGCAACATCTATTTAAAATGCAAGAGCAAACCAAAGCATAAAAAGTCTGCTGTTTTAACTGTGCTCCAAATGTTGGTCTTCTCCTGATGTCAGTAAGAGTTCTAGAAAAAATGTGAGTTACACTGACTCCATCGGTCAGAAATTGCTTGTATGGCAGGACTTCCAACAGAAAACCGAAGATACTTTATCTTGCCATGGCCCCAGTTTTGGCCAATTGTTTTGCTATACTGACAGGCAGAAATCCTTAGTTAGCCCTATGAAAAGCAGACAGTCATAATGTAAACAAAGTTTCTGTTTATTCTAAAGTCAGAAAAGTCATTCCAAGAGAACAACAAATGTGGGATCACATGTATTATTTACTTATCTTTAAGAACATTGTTATTCCCAAAACAGGCTGGCTACTTCTCACTTCTCTTTGTCAGTTCCTTTTGCAAACACATCTCATCAGCTTCAGCTAATTCATCACTGCAGTTTGACAATAATCACTGACTTTCTTTCTAAACATAATCTGTGTTTAAAGGCTCTTATATAATACGCAATAAGCCAAGAATATCTTGCAACATTTGGAAAGGTAGGGCAGCAATGTTCTGCCAGATTCCTCTCAGCATTTAAACACAATTTTTTACATGCCGAAAGTTCCTTCAATTACTAATGACTTGCGAGTTTTAGGACACAAAATTTATATCTGAGAACAATTAGGGAAGACAATTTAGAAAAACTTGTCTGTGTTTTGGGAGATAGTACCACAAGAAACGTCGCTGAAAGAAAAAGACTGAAACTCAAACATGTGTCCTGGCCCCTTGGGAAAAGGTCAGTGTCAGTTCAGAGCCAGTTTCCTTCAGAAGATAATTCTGGAGGAAAAAGAAAGATGTTTCGAAGCCACCCCCAGAACAGATGGGTGAGTGACTGCTTGTTGGCTTGAAGAAGCAAAAGAGAACGATAAAGGCAAAGAGTTTACGGTTTGGTGGAAAAGAACATCCTAGAAAAGGAAAAAGACGTAAAGCTGAAAATCTAGAAAAAAATAAATGGAAGGAGATCTAAAATATTCATTGGAGAGAGGCAAGGGCTTGGAGGGGAAGTTTAGAGCCTCAAGCAGTGCATTAAGGGTGGACCCAGAGCTATCAGTGAGCTGCAGGCAAAACACCATCCTCCATCATTCATTAGCTGAGCAAAACAATGTCTGTTCAGACCAAGCAAGCAGAGAACAAGGGTCAAGAGAGGAGATTCATCAGGAGAAGAGACTGCCAGGTTAAAGCAGAGAAAATATCAGCTGTAGTGACGAAGGGCCTATTTGGGACCAAGGGGCAGAGGTAGCCAGGGTTTCCATTGCAGCCACAGCCCAGGTCGTGCTGACCCCAGAGACACAGCATGGAAGGGAGTGCGCGCTGGTGCCAACAGATGAACAGCAAGGACTTGGCTGCGTGAGCAGAGCAAGCACTGACCTGGTGGGAAATTACACCACATCTTTTCTGGAAAATCTCTGGTGGCAAAGGATCAGCATTCAGCTGTCCAAACCCTCAGGTCAGCACAGGGGTGGAAACTTCAATAGAATTCCTGTTGCCATTAGAAAAATAGCCATATATTGGTGTCTTTTTATTCTTGTTGACACATGAGAAAACACTACTGAGGGACCACCCCCTGGTTTCCCTACCTCACAAATATACACTCACATTTTCAAATTTCTAAACTCTTTCAGTTGTGCATTTAGTCACATTGTTGTTCACCTTTTGCCTAGCTAAACTTTTTTAACTCCTTCCTTCTTGATAGCTACAAATTGTCCTACATACTTAGAACAGTGAAAAAAATTTAAATATGGAGCGGGAAAGACAGGCAAAGACCAGTCTCTCAAGTCTGACTCTCTGCTATACTTCTTCCGCATGAAGCAACATTGCAGAACTGATTTTCCACAAGCTTATTGGGAAAGATTTGAAGGCTTAGAAAGAAGAGGTCACCTCTGAAGTCTGCAGAGTGTCTCCTCTAGTTCAAATAAAAAAAAAAAAAAAAAAAAAAAAAA
>VYXH01002369.1:911428-984058 GCA_013397275.1 Burhinus bistriatus | reverse complement strand
AAAAAAAAAAAAAAGACAGGTATCTGCTTGCAACCTACAAAGTATGCCTGTGACCATTCTGATTAATTAATTTAGTTTGGGATTCCTAGATTGATTCCAGTGAAGGACCCAAATACTAATAAGACACTAATACCTATAACTTTATGACTCACTAATAATTTATTACTGCTATCTCAGTACCTCAGAATGGGAAAATAAGACATATTAAGTCTAAAAGACTATCATTCACCCAGTAAGTCTGGATGAAGACTTAGGATAGAGCACAAATCTCTCTCATTGTTCTGCTAGAAGATTCAATGCTTCAGAGGGTGGTATCTTTCATATATGGACATTTCAAAACCTCTCTGAAGGTGATGGACCTGGTAGCAGCCTTCTGTTAAGGTTAAATGAGAGAGCAGGAAAAAATGCTATTTTGTTTAACAACAGAAGTTACTGTTCATAACTAATCTACATGACATGGCTGATCTATCAATTAAGCTGTCTTTGGTGGTTTGGCTGGGAACTGAATACACACCATAAACCCTGCTCATGCCTTGGTAGACCTGTATGTGTCTGAACAAGTGACAAAAGCCATCAGTGGCAGGTAAAAAACAACAGAAAGAGCACCTGTAAAATAAAAACACCAAAAAGGGGTAGAATTACTGGAGAAGAAAAATGGCATGAACCAGGACACTGACTCCTAGCTCATTGCTGCAGGTCTCTGTGAACATTCTCCGTAAGCAAACACAATGGCATTCAAGAAATACCTGTCACCATTTTCTCCTTCCAGTGAAAACAATCTTGCACACCAAAAATATGGACTACAGGACAGGAAAATATCAGTGGAGGAATCAATTTCCCAGGAGAGAAAGGCTGAGCTGATATCTGTAATCAAACTGGAACAAATAATGGAGGTACTCACAAAACTCAGCAATGGCCAGAAAATAATTAAAACAAGATCTAAACAATTATTAGAGCCCTCTAAAAACAAACTGAGTCAAAATTCCATAGTTTCCCAGAAAAGACAGAAATACGACCAGTTCTTTGGGGGCAGCATGAAGTGTGTCTGAGCAGATTGAAAAACCCTGCTAAAGTAAATACAATTTTAACCAGCAGATAAAAAAGAACTTTAGAAAACTGCACCAAGACAAACTAAAGATTCATGTAGCACAGTATCCTTTCTTTAACAATGGCCATTATTAGAAGTCTAGGGCAAAAGTGTTAAAAAAACCCTTATAAGGTCATTATTCTGCCTCTGCTCTGCTGTCAGAGACTCTGGCACCCAGTTTTTTAGGGACTTCCAAGTTGCACTCAGTAATGGATCAACATAATACTGAGCAATGGGATATGATGGTTCACAAAGCTTCTTATAAAAAAGGGAGGCCTTTTGCAACTGGAATTTACCAATACATTTCAGCTGAAACAAAGGCTTAAGGAGCTGAAAAGAAAAAGAAACAAATAAAAAAACTCAGTTTGCTAAATAAATGAAATGTAGACTCATATCATCCAAAGGACTTTCACAGAGAGAGCATTGGTGGTTCTTTCTACTCTAGCTTCTATTTTGGAACACCAGACAGTAGAGAAGGTATGCGTCAGCTCAGTGACAGCCTTTTGTGAAGGCATACATATCTCCGCAAATCTCACATCCCAAAAAGCTGGTTGGGGGCTTCATGTGCCAGTCCAAACAGAATCACCCTGAGCATCCCACTTTGAAAGTCGTACACAACACTGTCCTGGTTTGAGGTAAAACAGAACTAATTTTCTGTTCAGTAATTGTACTTTTCAGCTAAGGCCCTTCTAACTAACTGAACTCTCTGAAATTAACAGTGTATTGTTCAGACGCTGTTCTCTCTGAGAGTGATAAGACCTGATTGCTTATAATTTATGCCAAGGAACGGTATGCAGAGAGGCTCCTGCTTATCCTTATTGCTATAACAACCAAGGCCAGACAACTTTGTTACTTGCCCAGTTGGAGGGTCGGAAGCAGAAAAGCGTAGAGGGGTCACACCTGCGGGGAGGAGCGGACAGGACAGGTGACCCAAAACTGACTAACAAGGGTATTCCATCCCATCTGCCTCATGCTCAGTATAAAAGCTGAGGGATCAAAGAGTCAGGTCTCTTTCTTCAACGGCTGGCGTCCAAGGAGGACTCTGTCTGTTTGTCTGCCTTTGATCCTGATCTCTGCATTCCTGAATCCAGATCCAGAATCCAGTTCCCGTCCATCACTGAGTCCAGTTTGGGACTTTCCCCGTGCCTGCCAGTGACGTGAGCGTCATCCTGGGAGCTTGATACAGTTTTCTATATCTTGTATATTTTTCATTGTTTTCTTTTTATTATGTTATTAATATATTCATTAGTTTAATTTCTTTAAACTCATGAGTCTCTTTCTCCCTCTTCCTTTTCTCCCTGAAGGGAGATGCTGTCCCTTCTCTGAAGGGAGAGAGGTCAGGAGCATCTGTCATTCGTTTCAGTGGCCAGTCCAGGCCAAACCACAAACACACCTACTGTAGTGTTCATCTAAATCTGCCTACGATCTGCCACTAGTCTGAACTAGACAGATAACAGGTTACAGCTGGATGGAAAGCACAAGAGAAGATGACCTTAAATAACAGGGGGAAAGTCCAAGGAGACTTGTGCAATCTCAGCTTACATGGGTTTAGAATCAGAGAAAGATTGCAAGGCATAAATGACTAACGTAGGGATGTTTGCCTGAACTCAAACATGCCTCTTAAGTCAGAGAAGAAAGGCCCGGGATACCTCAGGACATGCAATAAGTTGCTGTGGTGCTCCAGCTTTCCAGTCAACAGTCTCGCAGCAGGAGAAGTGCCCACTGTAGCAAGGGGGCTGGAAGATGGTAGCAGTGAGCCCTGAGGGACTGCTCCATCCCTGGTGTGTCTGAAGCTAAGAGATTCTAACTTGGCTCATGGCTTTTCTGAGCTAACAGTGAAACAATGAAACTCAATTTTTTTTATTTTTTTAAGGAGAGAGGAGAAAAATTGGCAAACACACAAAATTCAGGAAACGGACCAGAGAGAAGTTATTGTTATGAAATTTCTTTGTTTCATGGCCAAGACTGTTATATATCTCTGGTTGGCCAGACAGAGCATCATGTGTCTTCAGTGGAAGCTTCTCTTCTACCCAGGGAGCTGGACAGAGGAGAACAAAACTTCAGGAAGGAGCTGACTTGAACAAGCAGCAGGGGTCAATTCATCCTGAAGCACAGAAAGTTTACCCTAGGGAACGGTACAGGATTCCTGTTCATGTTTTGGAAGAGGGGACACCCTGTCTGTTGTGTTGTCTTGGTCTAAAAATGGAAAATGTCCCAAATGAGAGGAAAATACACTTGAACAAAACCTGTAGCAATTTAGAGTGACAGCTTTTCACCCTGAGGAAAGAGCCTGTCCCATCTGGGAGGCCTGTGGAGCAGGTTTTAGATGGCTAAACCTGCCACTGTCAGACTATTTTTTTAAACCTGGATAATACCATGGAGGGTTTTGAAGTCTTTGAGCAGAACATGCTATTTTCACTACTGTTCTCTGATGGCAAAGCAAGTGGGCTGTCGATAGGAAAGTGAGATTAAAGAAAAGTGAGTTAGTTTAAAAAGATATTTGCTATGAAACCCAGTGGGAGGAGGAAATCTCTTACAGAAAGAAAATGGAGGTTCTCTGGAAGAATCAGCTCTACAAACATTTTTCGACACAGTTTTCTGTGGAGTTTTCGGCTTACACAGGGTTTTGACTTTACATACAAGTCCTGGAGAAAAATGGGATACAGACTTTGGCACTGCCAGGTAAAGTAACAAGCTCTCCTTGGGAAATTTACTTCTCTGCAGTAAATCAAATTCTACTCCCAGTTCTTTCTGTTCATATGTTAACACTGTCCTTGCACTGTAAGCGCTAGCATGTGTGCTCCTTGAAAGAAATACAGAAACACAGGTACACTGGTACTGGAGATGCCCCTTGAGCCTTTTAAACTTTGAATTCAAAGTGTTTTGCCTGGTTTATTAGATTCTGTGAATCTAGAAATCCCACACTTGCCTGTGCACCAGCAATTTGACCATGTAGTACTAAGGTTCAATAGTAGTTCATCTGGTTACGTGCATCAAACCTCCCAAAAAAGACTGGGAACAGCATATTCCATTCCTTTGAATGGAAAAAACACTCCAAAAAGACAGTAAAATATATCACAGCACTTTCCACAGTGCTGCATAAACTCAGGTCCTTCATAAATTCTCATATGTGGTTCTTGAAAAGAAACACAGAAGTGTGGATCTTGTACAAGCCTTCTACACGGCGAAACTGAAAAAATGCTCATTTCTGCTGAAGAAGATATTTTCAGTTTATAAAAGGTTTCCCACACATTCAAACAGGGAACTTTTAGAAGAGGTATTTTGCTTGGTGTGGGCAGAGCTATGAAGAAGAACAGGCTGAATAAAGTTTGGAAGACAGCTCTGAATGCCATGGGGTCACCCAAAAATATGTCATAGCACTATTTCAGATTTCTGCCACAAGAACCAAGGAATATCATTTCAGAGACTGAAACAGTTGTACTAGAAAGAAATTATTTCCAGGAACCAAAGAGGGTAGATTTTGCAGGAACAATGGAGACCCATGACAGATACACAGAAAGACCCTTTCCACATGTTGAAAAGGTAATCCAGTGAGAAGAAGGTTTGAATGAGATTGGGGCAGATCAGTGGGAGCTAGAAGGCCCTTGTAGGGAAAAAAAAGAAGTAAAGCCCATTATAAATAATTAAATCTCTATCTTCTCTAAATTACAGCAGAAACATGCTGTGGTATGGAGGTGAGCAGCCAGGTCCAATAACACCCTGGTCTCCAAAATTGGAAATACCCAGCTACAGAAAACACCCAAAAGGCAGCGCATCTGGAGAGGTATCAAGGACACATTTTGGGAGACTGGCCTGGAAAGGACTTGGAATGACTAACAAGGGAACAGACTCCAGTTTTGTTACTGCTGCATCCAGAATAATGCTTTCTGTCAAAGAAATGTTGGTTTTCCACCTGCTTTTCCTAAGGAAAATAACTTTCTTGGGCTAGCTGTATAGACCAGAATGCAGAGATGTTTATCGGGATTACACTTTTACCTGATGGCTACAACGGCTGTCAGCACAGTACAGACAGTAAGGAAAAATTATTCTTAGCACCTGAAACAGTCTATAATATTAACAGTTATAGGACTGTTGTAGAAGAGGGTCCAGAGGAGTTATGCCCATATACAGAGAGGGAAGTAAAACCAGAATCCTGCTCTCAGTCTGCTGCTGTTTTTGATTCTGCCTCTCCAAATCTTCTCAAGAGCATCCTTCCAAATCCACCCCACAGAAGCCTTGTGGCTCACTGCTTAAAGTAAACACGCTGTTTGCAAAAGCCTTTGCATTTCACACATTAGATTGAGTGTAAAAATATCATGACTGAGAAACTCATAAACACACGCACATTTGGAATGCTGAGCTCTGTACTCACTCATGTTTCACTCTTTATATTGCTTCATTAGAGACTCACCTTCAATGGCTCCATCTCAAACTGATGAAATCAAGCCTTCATGATGAGAAGAATTTGCACTGAAACGCAGCCTGGGCCCACGAACTATGTCTCCAAGCTGAAGACAATTTGACAGATGGTGTACTGACCACACAGGCAGGTTCAAAAGAAATCAGTTTGGAGCTCTGGAGAATTTTGAAAGTATTTTTGATCAATGGTGTTTGGAAGTCTCAAGAACATTAATTCCATATCCAGTTTGCCAAAATGTCTACCTTATGCACAATTTATGAGCATATATGTCAAGATATATTTAAAATCCTTTGAGACTTCCAAGTACATGAATAACACACGTATCATTACTACCTTTTTTAACATAGCATCATATAAATCAAGCCAAAGAGCCAGGCTTTCTCAACTAAGGAAAACCACTGCACTTAAAATAACAAAGGTATTACTTATTTGTTAATGTACAATGTCCAAAATTCCTATTAAATTCTGTCAAGAACAGTTTAATGCAGCACACTCTCAGGAATTGAAATTAACACATACTTACTCAGAGGTTAAATCCACCACTTTGCTGTATCTGTATTTTTCATTTGTAAGCTAAAGGTGAGGAAGTCCCTGGTTTCTATTCTGAAAAAGTGCAAAACTACCATGTTAAAAAATGGAAGCATCATCTGAATGTACCTGCTGTCTCTTCATTCAGTCATTTATCAACTGTCTTGTGTTAAGGTGCCATAAGGTGTTTATCTACAAGGCATATAATTTATGAGAAGCATTTCCTCATGCTCTCAGAAATGGTGGTTGTGAATCAGGAAGCTCTGGAATTCCTTGTTAGCCAGTTCATGCTATCTAATGGGGACTGTTGTCAGCAGCTGAAAGTGCTACTCACTATGGGTGGTGGATAATGGTAGTTGGGGACACGGCAATGGAAAAGATCAGCATTGCCATTTTCTTGTGTCCAGCCAGTGGGAGACTTATGTGGTCAAAGGCTTGGGATGAGCAGTTATATTGTAAATCAGTGAATCAGCTATTCTGAGTGTGTATTAAAGCATGCTGAGACTCTGTCTAGAATGGACACAATTAAATTATGTTGGGACTGACTTTTTTTTTTTCTTTTTTTTCCAACCATCTTATAAAGTTGCCAGGAGTATTTCTGTACTGATTGAGTCTTAGAGAGGAAAAAGAATCTTAACTATTGTTCCTTAGATAATAATCCAACCAACACAATCATAACCTCAGCCTTTACAAGAAGAATATAAAAGAGCCCCTAATTTCCTTGACTCATGATAACATCCTGAATGATAAGGACCAGTGTGTCACTCCATAAACCCTTAAACTCATTCAAATTTGTTTCCTTGACACTGACTCGCTGTCATTTCTCTAAACAATTGAAGTTGGATCCTGGTGCAATTCTTCATAACAATAGTTGCATTTACTTTTCCTGTCAGGGAGACTGATTTGACTTTTTTTGGAAGACCCCCTTACTACCTTTGGCAGCGTGCAAAGGTCAGTTTTGATAAAGAAAATTGTTCATATGTGCTCTCACTCCAGTCCTTTCTCTCTTAAAGGGCAATTTTACATTTTTTATGGGGCACTGAAAAATACTAGTGGGTATTTTTTGTACTTAGCATCCAGGATATACAGTTTAGTGAGTGGTTTTTAGAAAAAACCCTGCTCCATCCACATACCAAGCCATTTCAGTAAGCATAGTTCTTGACTAAACCATGGACAGAAAGGAATACTACCAAGATGCTATTATTGTCCCAGGACAAACCCCTTCTCTGTCCCCTTGCAAGACAGGGCACCCAAAATAGACCTGAGGAAAGCAGAGCAATAGGCCTGTCTTCCTGTGAATCAGCAGGTTGGTGGCAGTGAGACCCCTTTGCTCACCATATCGGTCCTCAGAGACATGCAGGACACATCCTCAGAGTAAGAGCAGCACAACTCCTGAGGTTCTGCTATGATGGGATGGCACCACATTGTCCCTTAATGAGTATGGATTGTGCCTAGTACATAACAGGAGGCCTTCTCCTTTGGTTTGGAGCAACAGCCTTTGGCTTTCCCAAGGTTCTGTCTGCTTCTAGTACTCACAGAGGACAACTCTTCCCAAATCTTCAGGCACAACTCCATCTCCATCTAACCTTACCCTAACTGTGCACCCTTCCTCCCCTTCCTGCTTCCCATGTGGTTTCTTTAGCTTCTCTTCCAAGTGCAAAATTCTGAAGTCTCTCTGCTTGCACTCCCAACCCTTTAAACACTGGCATTCCACCTTCTACCTCTCGTTCAGATGCTGGTATACCCCATGTAATTCAGTTGTCTTACTCTCCTCATTTTCTGTATCATTCGGTAGCTCAAACCCTCAATTAAGCATAAAAATCTCATTCCAGGCATCGCACAATTGTGGTGGATCAATTCAAAAAGACCACGGACAGACAGGATGTTTGTCAACAGAGTAGACAGAGATGCGAGCAGACTGCCAGCTCGGCAACCTCTCCACTTCCTGCATGTAACTGTCTTGCAGAAAAAAATGCATTGCAGATATCCAAGTAAGAGAAAAATATTGATAACGATCACATTCCGCCTATGGAGGCCGCAAAGGGCCTTTGTACAAAGCACAATCTGAATAATGTTAGCCTTCTTTGCTAAATTACTTCTGCACAGTTTTAAGATGATTATTCTGTTAGCATTTCTTGCCATATTTAATATCACAGTGAGTTTGCAAAACTCAAAACCTCATATTCAAGTGGGGCCCTGAAATCTGTGACATCTCAGAACAAGAGATGAAGCAAGAGAAAACACCATGAGAAAGACCATTCCCCCCCTCCAAGTCATTAGCCCATGAGGTGAGGCATACCTACTGGCATATTTACTTTTGACTTAAACTTTACATGAAGTCACAGGACAGTCTCGATTTTGAAGGATTGCAAAGATGAAGAGGACAGTTTTACACGTGCCACCTTGTGTATTTCAAACAATGCAAAGACTGAAAGGCTTATCTGCTAGAGCTTTACTGAGGAGGATAACAAGAGAAAGGAATATTGGATATAGAAGGAGATTACACATGACTTTTGAGTTTGCAAAACAAGTTTGATTTGGCAAGTCTGAGAAGCAGAGATGCTGCTCTCTCAATTGGGGGTTAGTTTCAGCTAACCAAAGATTTTATTTTAAAAGAACAAAAATATATTAATACACTACAAGTCTGTAAAGACATCTCACAACTGAGATCTGGCAGCAGGCAAAGTCATTCCCCTCTAAATGTTACCTGGGGGAATTTAAAATAATTTTAAATTATAAACCTCTAGAACCTTATTTAATCTTAAAAGAAAAAGAAATTACATCCTTGTATAAATGTTTCTTTTCCTGTGTTGGTGTAAGCAGAAACCATTTGTATTATTTTTTCATAAATGCTGCATAGAAAATGATAGTGGTAACTGCAAAGAGACAGAGGGATTTAGCTGTCACTGAGTAGATCATTCTAAAGAAATTTTTCTACTTCCTCTGAAGATTTAAGAGCTGTTGGGAATAAGGAAATGGAAAGAAAGGTGGCAGAAAGAAATTTCCAGTTAAGTTTCCTACCAGGTTGTCTTCCAATGGGCACAGGTACTGAGGGCTCTGCAAGGGAGGGCTCTTCTTGGAGCAGATCATTGTGAAATACTCCAAAGGTGCATGGCAGTTCCTGTCTCCTCTCACTGGTTTTATGGTTATGTCATTGATGGTGCTCGAGACTTTCCAGGCTCTGTAGAAGGACATGCCTTGACTAACAAACTCGTATATTCCAGTTTCTTTTTGGCTGGCCATTTCCATGGCATTCGTATTCGCACTTCTAGCAGAAGCAAGAAGCTTGGGGCTAAGCCAGGATAACCTACAGAAGAATCGGTGATGGATTATTGTGTTCTCTGAAGATGGAGGGTAAGCAAACAAGGTGATCATTAGCCCTGGTCTTGTATCCTCTTAACATGTAGAAGGAGCTGGAATAAGATTTGAAGACACTGTATGGTTGGCGGGGGGAGAAGGAGAGTAGCATTAGAGATGGCAGACTGCTGTGTGGATGTCCTTGCAATGATAGACGCCTTTCATGTGGATTCTGGGACCAGTGCAGTAAGAGCCACATCTGTGTCCTCTCCTGTGACTGACCAAGTAGGTGGAAGGTCTGTAAACATTCCCTTGAGTACTCTTTGTTTCTCCCCTTGTGCATTTCCCACAAGGGAATGCTGCAGCTCTCCGTGAAGTAAAGATATAAAACCAAACCAGCTGACTGTTCTGAGAAGACTTCCTCCATAGCCTGTCCCTCTCCCTACAGCTACCAATGAGCACCCAGGTGTAGCACAGTGTCTTTCACAGTTCTGTGGTCTCACTGTGACACTTCACTGCTTTTATCCATTAGAAATCACACTTTGATCCCTAAGAGTTTGGGTTGATTTTCAATATTTTAGGAACGTTGCTCTAACATCTTAATTATGGTTATGTTTGCAAAGGAGCAGCCACAGGTGTTGCTAACTCAGATTGCTGCTGAGAACAGGTGAATCCTCTGGAACCAGTTTCAGTAGAAACTAATCCTAAGAAAAGCTTACCTAAAAGCTGAGTATTAACCTCTGTACAGGAGGTAGAAACAGCTGACGGTCAATTAAAGATACTGGAAACTGAAGGGAAATGTGGGGGTGGAAGAAAAATTGAGATATTTTGCAGTTCCCTGATTGTTGCCCTTAAGAAAGTCATTCCATCCTGAATTTCTCCAATGCCATATCCTTTGTAAGGTTTCAAAACCAACATTTAAAATATATTTTTAAGGATCACCATGTCTGGAATTTAAAGCCCTTTGGGGGAGAATAAAAGAAGGACTTCAAAGTAACAAAATGTTAAATCTGGCAACTTGTTTTTAATGGAAGTAAAAAAACCTGCAAGATCTAATATTTTAAAATGTAATAAAAGGACAAATGTCACATGTAGAGTTCAATTTCTACCTGTGGAATTGTGCCCCTGATTTAACAAATTCCAACTTAAATGCTTCCACCACAACTGAAAAATGTTTTACTGACCTCGAGCTCATTGTACAGCAGAGGTCCAACAGTATTGCTAGGAGTGGGATCAAAGAAGTAGTGGTTTTCAAAGCAGCTAGCTAGCCTGATGTGAGCAAAATCCATCTGACTAACATTTTGCAATCCAGCAAGTGCCGAAATCCCTTTTTTGTGACTTGTTCAGGATGGGTTTCTACATATTGCATCAAAATCTATTTTAGCTTCAGAGAAGTGTCTGGTGTCTCCCTCACCGAAGAGAACTGGTGCACATGATGCTGCACAATGACCTGATTTGCCTTAGCTTAGACGTCAGCCTCACAGGGTGACCAACCTCAACACCGGTGTTCAGCTACACTTACCCAGATTGACTTCTGGTCTTATGGCTTTCCTTTAGTCACGAACAACAGCCTGTCTACATGTAACACTGCATGACATCAATGGACTTTTGCTACTTAAATCAAGAGCAAAATCTAGTCTACCTCTATTGTTTCTTCAAAAAAAGAAAAGCCTTTTGTTATTATTATTTTCTCCCCAATTCAGCTTTCACTACTTGAGCACCTGGTTTTAATACCTTGGACATGGGACAGAATTCTGAATGCTGCCACCAAACTGATGCATGTCCCAAGACATTCAGCAGGATCTGCCTCATAAGGTAACACTTTTGCGATAAATATCATCATCTGTGTGCCAGGTTATTTTCAGCTCTGCCCAGTGGGAAGCTGCTGTCTTGGGTAATAGAATGTCTGCAAGTTATTAAATTTTGACCATTGAACCTACTGGTACTTAACAGGGATGTTAAGATTAATGTTTATGATGTGTTTTGGAGATGAAAGCTGCACCAAAATGTGATTTATGATTTGGCTGTTAAGTCAGCAGGACTCACTGGTGGGAGCAGCCTGAAACTGCAGTCAGGCAGGAGGACTGATCCGCTACGCCCAGCCTCTGACTGTAGCCTGGCACAACACTGGTTCTCCTTAGTGTGCAATGGCACAGGAGTGCCGGGGGACCTAAGCCAGGATACTGAGCTGTGTATTTTCAGTCTGGTTTAGCTGGCATAAACATCAGTTAAAATACAATGCTTGGGCAAAGGTGGCACACATCGCAGTGACAGAAGCACAGCTCAGAGCATCTGCACGAGTACCTGAGGAGACCAAGCATAGTGACATGACCTTGCACAGCTCAGGCAGACTAAAGGGGTACAGAAACTCAGACTCGGATAATGGAAACCTTATTAATGAACTGTGGGGCATCACAGATCAATTCAGAGTAAAATCATTGGTCTCTTTGGAGTTAGGACCCCAGAAAAGCTGCCTACAGCTAAAGGGAGATGTTAAATACACACACGTATTTGAACTCCATCTGCTCCCTACGTGTTGAGGGTCTGGGTGATCTCTGCTGACTTAGGTGTCAAAGCCAGGTGCACAACCCCAGGTAAGCACTAAATCGAACATCTCTAAGAAAAAACTCAGCACTCAGCCCATGGCAAAGCTTATGCTTCATTTTATGAAATTTTGTTTTCTCACCAAACTTCTTAACTCCAATCAACGTCTTCCTCTTGGTAGGAGCTGTCAAGATACAGAACAGTCTGGCTGATAGGGAAAAAGAGGTCAAGCTCTATCTGTCCTATTGAACCTGTGCTGCGGTAAAGTCTGTCAGGCAAACGTTATATGGCCAACAAGAAAGTAAGGTCTGGACCCCAGATCTTCCCCATCCCATCTAAGTGCCCTGATCTGTAGGCTACTGTCCACCCTCCTTAGTCATTCTCCCAGACATATGTCAACCCACTAATAGCTTTGGCCAAACCATTCACTGGAGACGTGACTTATTAGCTGCAGAACTGTTCAGTCAAACTAAAGCCAAGACAACAAAACTGACTGACTGCCCCAACACTGCTAATACAGTACTAACAATTCAACACACTTGGAAAACAAACAGAAAAATAAATTTGGCTCTCATCAAGCTTCCTTTGTCCAGATGTCCTGGAATCACAAGGCAAATGATCCATACATACAGTCTTTCCCCTTTAAGAAAGAGCTTATTAAGTCTTTGTGTGAGGAAATGTCCTGGTTTGAGGTAAAACAGGACCAATTTTGTTCAGTAACTTTACTTTTTAGCTAGGCCTCTTCTAACTGCTGAAATTAACAGCGTGTTGTGCAGAAAACTGTTCACTCTCAGAGGGATAAGACCCACGTTTATAGTTGATGCCAAGGAACGGTATGCAGAGAGGCTCTTCCTTATCCTTATTGCTCTAACACCCAAGGCCAGCCAACTTTGTTACTTGCCCCGTTGGAGGGTCGGAAGCGGAAAAGCGTAGAGGGGTCACACCTGCAGGGAGGAGCAGACAGGACAGGTGACCCAAAACTGACCAACAGGGTATTCCATCCCATCTGCCTCATGCTCAGTATAAAAGCTGGGGGATCAAAGGGTCAGCCCTCTTTTCTTCAATGGCCAACGTCCGAGAAGGACTCTGTCTCTGTGTCTGCCTTTGATCCCGATCCTGAATCCAGATCCAGAATCCAGTTCCCATCTGTCACTGAGTCCAGTCTGGGACTTCCCCAGTGCCTGCCGGTGACGTGATTGTCATCCTGGGAGCTTGATACGGTTTTGTATATATTTCATTATTTTCTTTTTATTATTTTATTATTAATATTTCATTAAAGTAGTTTAGTTCCTTCTAAACTCTTAAGTCTCTCTTTTTCTCTCTCTCTCTTGCCTCCCTTCGGGAGAGGAGCAAGAGAGAGTGAGCATCTGTCGTTCCACCGGATTGGGCCAATCTGGCCCAAATCACGACAGGAGAGAATTCTCTCTCATTTGAGGAGAGGAGTAGAGGAAGGAACAGGCAAATTCCCACCTGTCACTTACAGACATCCATTTTTTGGTGCTCATAACAATTAGCATATCTGTGCCAATGGCGATTTGTGAGTCTCTCTCTGTGTTGACTTTGGCTTTGTCTCAGCTGCATGGAGAGTGAGCTCTGCAGCATTTTGCCATTCTGAGTTGCCTGGTTATCCATAGTACGCTCATCTGGAAAACAGGGCAGACAGTCAGACGTGTATGAACCCATGTCTCTTACTAATGCGTTGTGAGGATGTAGTAAGTGCAGTCTAAGACCCAGAAGGTGGGAAAGGTTCCCACCTTTTGGATGTAACCATTCAATTTCTGGAGGGTTTTGGTGAGAAGTTTAGCATGAACTATGAAAGTTCAACAAAGCAACACTACATATATGATTGTTGTAGATTATGTCCCTTCTCAAGATGTTTCCCTCTCTCCTGCAGTGTCCCAGATATCTTAGCCAAGCAGATGTTCACCATTATTATGAGCCATGGAAAAATGTAGGATTCACACTAAAAGAAAAATACAGAACACGGAAGACATCTGAACTATTCTCTCTTTGCTTTGTCTTTCAAGTAATAAGGAATTTGTTTTTTATGAGTCAGAGCTGGAACTGAAACACAGACATCCCACGTTCTGGAAGGACCCCACTATTCAGTACCTCCAGCCACTAGGAAAGATAAGGCCTGTGTCCCTCCCTCAAAAAACTGTCCCATTTTTATGTAGAAAAGCAACACATTTCTGTGAAACAGTCAGAGGAAGAAAGAAGAGATCTTTCTGATAACATTCCTGTCAGTTTCTTGTTCTAGCACATTATTGTGCCCAGTGTCTGCAGGAGGAAAGAAAGACCAAGCTACCCTTAAGATGCAACGGCTGCCGGCTCCATTGTCTTTCTTGGGGTAATGTTTGCTCCATAATTATTACCCCAGTTCACTCTCAGCCATGAAGCTTTCAATTTCTACAAGATTTCAAGACTTGTTTCTACCTAATATGAAATACATCTCTTGAAGTTTTCCAGGAAAACTCTTGGTGATAAAAATCCACTATTGTCCATTGTTGGCACTGAAGAAAGGCTGTTAGAACATGGCATGCAGCCATTCCCTCCCACCTTTCCTTCCCAGTGTTAGCAGTGTCGTCATTGACCCAAATAAATGCATTGTTCCCTGAAGCAGGGAGAATAAAGTTATTCTGAACTGATAAGGCGCCTCCCTGACTGTTCCACGCTTGGACTCCGTTACCAGAAAGATGGTCCCCATCTGACTTGGCTGTTCCTCTTGGAATAACCCCAGATCTTCTCTATACTCCAAGCAATTTGACCTGTTTTCTCCTCTCAGCAGCACATTTACCCATGAAGCACCAGAGAACAAAAAGCTTACCAGAGAAGGAATGTCCAAACAGCTCTCCAAGGGCTCACCTCATCAGGAGATGTAGTAATTAGATAGGGCAAGTTTTATTCAGCAACACACTTGCCTGTTTACAACATGTTTCAAAGACAACACGGCTGCTGGAAATGCTGCCATTTCAGACTCTTGTGCGAAAGCCAATGGTTATTGCACGCAGCTCCTCCTTCCACTTCAAGCCAAGCCAAGCATTACTGCTCAGCTTGCGCTGCTCTTCGTGGTAAAGACAGGATCAGGTACTCATTGACCTGGCTGCCCGTCAACTTTTCCCTAGGACCCAGGGAAGCCAGGTCTGTGTCGGTGTCAATGTCTGGCTCCATCCCTCTTTGCCAGGCCTGTGAATGCCGCCGGTCGGTACATTTTGTGCAGTCGCAGGAAATGGCAGTTCTGCTGAAGGTCAGGGTTTGTGAAACAGACACCTTTTTTCTTTTTCTTTTTTTCCCTTTTCTGGGGCTTTTTTTCACTCCCTTCTCCCTCCTCACCCTACACTTTCGCTGGGCCTTTTCCAAGAACAACCCTCATGCCATTCTCTCCCACCAAAGGCACAAAGAGCTTCTTTTACCGACCCACTGGCTGTTCAGGATACAAAGAAGTTAAACTAACAATGTGGCGATGCAACAGCTCATTACAGGCAGGTCTGGATGAGTACCGAAATAAAGAATAGGAAGGGATTTAAGAGGCCACCTTCCCCTCTCCCCCAAGGCAGCATAAGTATTTTCTTCTACTACATTTTCCAGTCTTCCTGATATTTCTGCTCCTTTGGAGTATAGCAAGCTTTCGGTTTCTCCCCAGGAACGGTATCTATTGCCAGGATTTATCACTCCTTGGAACAAATTTGCCCAGTATTTGTGCTTACTAAGAGAATAAACCACCTTTAATTGTGGAGTTTAACTCCAGAACAAAATACCATCTGAAAACAGCATTTTAATTGCACGTTTAATCTTGGAAAAAGGCTAATACTCTTCTCCGAAAGTGTTTCTGTTTATAAGATCTGGGTTGCCTGCTGGCTGAGCTCCGGGCAGATTCAGACGTAGTGAATGCTAAATGTACTGTACAGTGAGTGGCAAGACTTTCAGGTAACTGCTGTAGTATACAGAGATTTAGCAAGTAAGATTGAAGGTCTAGAAAGAAATCTGGGATTAGTGCATCCGACTGCTTAAAAAACCTACAAATGCTACTTCCACACCTGGGTCTGCACTCAGCCATGGTTAGATGTGGCATCATCTCAGCATTACTACCCTGGCACCACCCATCAGGGATTTCTGCCCCTACGGCCAGCCATAACAGAGATATCCACCTGGTTATCCTCATCTTGCACACAAGTGCAAGGGAGTTTGTTCGCTCACCTCCTGACACAGGACCAAGTCATGTATAGTACCCTCCACTTGTGCTTCATTTGCAGACTGTTTTGGCCTTTTATCTATTTTACTCTAACTAGAAGGCTATTCTCATTGCTCTAATGGTTAGGAAAGGTATTCTACTTCTTTTGGACTAAGTATGAACACAGAATGTGGTACTATCTCTTCACACATTTCAGAGTGCCTACAGCATCCACAGCACCTATAACATTACCTTAGTTCCCACTGAATAAACAGCCTCAGGAGTGTGGCAGCCTGAATGTGCGGGTAGGACAGTACCCCAGGGCATCATGGTATGGTGGGACCAGAACCACAGTTCCCACTGGTGTGAGAGTTTGCAGTTTTGGCAGGAAACCCTTGCTGGGCACAGACACTGCCCCTGATGGTGATGTTCTCACTCTTCTTAAGAATACTTAATACTTTACTTCAATACTTTAATAGTTAAAGGGAGGGTGCCAGGAGGATGGCACCGGTCTTTTTGCAGTGGTGCCCAGTGATAGGACAAGAGGTAATGGGCACAAACTTGAACGTAAGAAGTTCCATCTAAACATGAGGAGAAACTTTACTTCGAGCATGGCAGAGCCCTGGAACAGGCTGCCCAGAGAGGTGGTGGAGTCTCTGACTCTGCAGACATTCAAAACCCGCCTCGACGCTGTTCTGTGCAACCTGCTCTAGGTGTCCCTGCGCTGGCAGGGGTGTTGGACTAGATGATCTCCAGAGGTCCCTTCCAACCCCTGTGATTCTGTGTGATTCTGTGATTCTACAACATGTGCACAAAGCCCAGGAGGCTCTGATTTTTATGGGAAGGTGAGGCAATTCCAAGGGTAATAAAACAAACTGCAAGGACGTAAAAACGCCAAAACCAGTTTGTCTCCTGCATCTCAAAATACAGAGGCCACTGGGGACCTACCTGGGGTTTTCTCTGGTGTGGCACAATGTGGTGTCACCTGGAGGCCAGCTGAGGATTTCCTTGTTAACAGACAAATAACGTTCCTCAAAACAGCCTGTTAAATTAAAGCCTGCTACTGTGATCTGAGCAGGTTTGCAGTCTGCAGCTCTCATTTTGCACACGCCTGCAGCTGCCCGCAGGTTCCTCGTCCCTCCGCACAGCGCCTGATGCTCTCCAGGACAAGTCAGACTCAGTCACCCACCGCGTGTCACTCTGCCATTCACCAGTGAGACACGGCCCAATAAAAGGGCGCCTGTATTCTGTCCCTGTGCCAACACCATTAACAAAATATCACTACCATTATTCTGAACAGGGTCAAAATGATTTCCACATCAAGGTCTTGTGAACAAAGGAAGCCTGTAATCTACAGGGTAAATATTAACAACGCTTGGACTGTTCATAACCTAATTAAATGCTTTTATAGAATATTTCCTGTGCATGTAAAATCTGGACACTTTTCTGTTGGGTACAAATCTGTGGGTGTATTATCTCCTGTAAGATAAAACAAAACAAAGAAACAAAAGACCAGCCCAAAGCAACCAGTCCTTTAATATTTTTTATTTTAAAGATGTAGTTTCAATGCTGAATAAACCGGCTGGATGGGCTTAGTTCAGCCTAACCTATGGTTTCATAGCACTAGATGGAGATCACTGCTGGCTGATAGCACTAACATTATTATTAAGTTTTTTTGTGTTTTTTTAGGGTGTGGACTTAAACAAAAAACTGGTTTGAACTCTAATTCTTTTTTTTTTCTTGAACCACAACCATTATTCTGAAGTTTCGTTCAACTTGACCTGGAACAGCTTCAGTCATGGCTCAATTCAAATGAAAACTGAACTGAAAAATGCATTGGTTCCTCTCTCTGGGCTTTACTAAATAATTTTGTAATAAAGCTGCATGGAAACGGAAGCTCCAGACTTCTACTTTGTAAAGGAGCTTGGAAATTCCAGACATGCTTCTGCCCAAATCAGAGGAAAACCCCAAATATTTCAAGATTCTACATGAAGGAGAAATTATCTCAAATACGATCTTTTTAGTTCACTGAAATATTTCAATTTTTAAAAAACATCATTTAAGTTCAACTTTTAAAGGCTACTAGTATACAAAGTAAAAAAAAATTGAGATAAAAACATTTTTCAAAATAAAAAAAGAGTGGGCTCCATTTCTAAATGTCTAAATGGAAAGTTTTAGTTCTTTTGTAACATTTTAATGATTTTTGTAGCATTTTTAATGATTTTCTTCTGATAGGCCATCCTCTGTGCAGTGTACTAATTTTGGAATGTATTTCGATGTAATTTTTTTCCTTTAAAATTTATCTCACCAGTTCTTTTATAATAAAAGAGGCATTAATTATATTCACGTGGAAAGCGTTTTCCATGGAAAATGCTTTTTATTAATGGTAATCTGTGGTGTGAGCATCACAGCCTGAAAATAATTAACAACACAGTTGAAGACCTATTTCCATTAGATACGGCATTAGACGTGGCACATGGCTAACTTCAAACACAGAATTAGCTTCACAAAGTTAATGGGACTAACAGGAACCTTTTCCATCATAAAACGAGGCAGCATGTGTGAACTGCTTTATTGAGTTGGAACATAAGACTGCAGGATCAGCAGATCTGATCTGTGCTCCCACCTCTGCCATAAACGTGACAGGTGACTTTTTGTATGTACGGGTGTTACAAAGACGCACGGCATCAAACCGGGTTTAAATGCATGAATTGCAAAGATTTGAAATTTGTAAGTGTTCTTAAGAGAAGACATCTGAGTACACCTACGCAATGCAAGTAGCTCACTAGATAGAGAATAACCTCCAGTTCAGCATCCACATATAAGGAATATTAACAACCTGAATGAGTGTTACGGTAGTTAAAGCTGCTTCCTGACCTGTTAATCAAAAGAGAATATTATCCAGGAAATGATGGACCCACATAATGATCCTGTTCTAAGCCTCAGTCAGTCCAGAAATTTTTAAATTCTTTTATTTTTCACAATAAGCTCCTGATTTTAACTTGTAATAAAAACATCTGCAAACTTCCAGGGCTTTTAGTCAGCTCAGACTGATACAACAAAGCCGGGGAAGTGAAATCCTGGCATGATCTATATAAGACTCTTTTTAACATACATTTTCCATACCCAGGCTTATATTACAGAACAGCTAATCAATGAAAACATTGTGCTGGCATCTGTGGGTAAAATCTAGACCTTGATGTTGACACCTTTCAAATATTTATAGCGGTTATTCTATCAACACCTTAGTGATCTTTCAGCCAAGTTATACACACGTGCCCACGTTTTCAAAAAGTGGACTCTCAAACAGAATATTTTTTACTGTGGGCTGCAGTGCACATCAGATTTGTAATAAGAATATATTTGTGCAACTGTTCACCTCAACTTCAGAATTTATATGAGTGAATAAAACTGCTGTGCACAACGTTTGGTTGCAAACATTGAAAGCATAGGTCCTAATTCCATGTAAGTATTTCAAACTACAGTGACTGCACTTTTAATGATGTCTGAGGTTTTAGTCCAATTTAACTAGGAGTTTTCCCCTGTCTGCACCATGTCAGAGCAAATGCTGGCTGTGTCTAGCCCACAGGGCAACACCTCCAAGATAGCACTGCCCCATGACATCTCTCCACAGTGATAGCTTGGCTTGTCCCAAGCATTTCTGTGTCACACCAGCACAGCTGCACAAGGCACAGTCAGCGCTAGCTCTGAATCCATGTAAACCTTCTCCTGCCTCCTCTCACCTGCCCTGGAGCTTCCCAGCATACAGCATCACAGCATGAACACCCAGTGATTTGGGAACCAACAAGTGCTAACCAGCTAAATGTAAACCCAAGAGACAGTACCTGGTGGGGTTTCTCTTCATCACTTGCACATGAGGTGATGGATGAGCTGCCCATCTCTGGCAGTAGGGTGGGATGAGAGGGAGGGGAGAGGAAAGAGTCACCATCTGGAGGCATCTTCCTCACACTCTGCATTGCACAGCAGTCCTGGATAACACGTTCAAGCTGAAGAGGGAGCCTGCAGAGAGCCAAGGTTTCAAGCCCACCTGGCCCACACTGCAGGCACCTGATTCTGGTTTGTATTTGCACCCCAGATTGGTCACAGTCTTTTGCTATTGCCTGGGACAAACCATTCTCTCTGTCTCAGTTCCCACACATAAAACACAAAGGTAGCACTCCCCCCCACCAGCTTGTCTTGTCTGTTTAACTTGAAAATCCTATTTAGCAGCTGCGTTTTGCAGTCTCTTGCTGGTGTGCCCAAGCTGCAAGCCATACGTTACTCCAAAGCCAGGAAGCTACCCTTGATCACAGACTGGAACATGGAAAAAGAGATATTACAGTCCCTTTGACAAGACCTCATTTGTCATTTAGAAGTCCACTCCAGTTTATTTATTTATTTTTCCAGCAGATGGGAAAGTGAATAAGGATCCAATTTTCAGCATTCTTTGCTTGTTTGAAATTGTAAAGTCTAGAAACATTCCAGGCAGACACATGGAAAACTGCTTGTATGACACTGATCCAACACTTTTCAAAGTGCTACGACTATTTAATTAGAATGGGCACTTTGAAAGTGCAGACACTTCCATGGGTATCTTGCTTCTGAGCTATAGTTTCTCCCTATTCACATGTAGAAATCAGATGAGTATCCCATTCATTGCCCAGCCAGTTTTTCCAGCTAGATCTCATAGCCAAAATAACAGCCTTATTTAGGAGAGAGTCATCAGTGTTTTAACAGACTTATAAAAGGCAGCCCTGTGTCCCATCTCTAAATACTGGCACTCAAGATGCTTGGTTGGAAGCAGTTGCCTTGTATATGTGTATACTTACAAAGATTTTCTGTTTCTGTTGCTGACAGAAAGACACTACTGTTCTTCTACTGAATAAACAGGTCATTGCGGATTTCTCTCTTCCATTGCCTCAGCTACTGTAGAAGCCCTTACATGGAGAATGGAGTTGTATTCCTTGGGTATGGGGATTGTTCTTGTTCAGTAAAGAGCTGACAAATCAAATGTAGCAGGCTTTTCCCTGTGTTGAAGTTAATCCATAAATGCATGAAGGAGCGGGACGCTTGTTTAAGTCTTGCATTTCAGAAAAATTCTCTTGAGATATATTTGGTGGCCATATTAAAATATTAGACTACTTTGCAATGGTTGAGCGACACCTGCAGTTTCCCCTAAAAGACCATGAACATAAACACAAATTTGATTTAGCTACCCCATTGGAGTCACCATCATGACTTGAAACTGTTGCATCTACGCAGAGACAGTAAGTTTGCTGCTTAATTTTCATTTGTGGTTTTTGAGAGCAGAACATCGGTTGTACCTGTGTCTCCATGTGATATGGATGTTTGTTCCCTTGTTCCACAAGTGAGTCCAGTGAATTGCGTTTGCCAGCAGGCACTGGCATGAGACACTTCCCAAGAATGGCGGGAGGTGAAGAATCCAGTCACTTCTCACGGGAAATTTTCCCCAAGTTTAATTGTTCTTCCATAAAAATATGTCTGGCTTCAACTTGGTCATGCTTCTTCCATAAGAATGGAGGGAACATTGGTCTTGGTACTTTTCTCTGTGTGAAAGAACTTACAGACTGAAATTAATTCATCTCTTGACCTTTATTTTCAGTCTTCTTCTGATAACCTAAGAACTTGCTTCATAAATCCCTCATTAAAAGTTATTTTCTTTGGCCGTGAAATAAATTTTGCTGCAATTTTTTTTTTTTTTTCCCCTTGACCTCTCTCCCATCTTATAATATCTTCAGTAGAATGTGGATGCTACAAACAGACACAGTATTCCGGGATCTGTCTACTTAAAGCTTTTAATGGAGGTAAAGTCACATCCCCCACTCGATCTTTCTGCTCCTCTGTTTGCCAAGAAGAATCACGTCCCTTATGGTGGTGTATAGAAGAAATCACTTTCATCTTGACATTCACTTAGTAGGGATAAAATTTTACACATGCCAATGTGTCCCTATGTGCAATATTATAGAGATACCACGCCATGAGAAATTATTAGAAGCAGCATATTTAATCACTTGTAGTTGCAGTTAAATCATCGATGATGTCTCAGTGACACTGTGAGTAAAGCTTGTCAGTGTTTCCATTATATTTGTCTGTGTTTTGGAATGTTTTAGATTACTTTAAGAAGAAAAATGCAGTGTTTTATTTGCCAGACAGGATGCAAATGGCTTTGCAATTTTCAATAATGTTCTAACCCGTACTGTGTGTAAGAAGCAGCATAATGTTCCCACACATGGGGTTAGCTTACTGTGATGAGGACAGTTTTATGGCCTTCTTTATTTCTTTGAAATGCAATGAGAAAATGTGAGGATTTTATTTCTGTTATTTAAATGTTTCTTAATCAGCAGTCTGACTCCTGTTTTTGTGGACATCTCTTGGGAACCACAGAGGACTCCAGCAGGCAGGTGCCCAGCTCTTCAGGAAAACATTAGCATATAAAATATTTAACAATGGCACATTTTCTCCCAACTGTTTGTCAGCCATTTGAATAAAACGTTTGATTATACCACAAGCTGCCAAAATGTCATTTAAGTAAATTGCTTGGGGAGAAGAAGAGTGGAAAGATGCAAGTCATAAAAGTACCTAAAATGTTGGGGGAAAAGAATGTGACAAAGTTCATATTTTTTTTATTTCTGTAACAATGAACAGTGCCTGATGGTTTTTTATCCAGCTCTACTAGATTTAGATTGAAGAAAAAAACATCTTCTAAGGCTACAGAATTAACATGCAATCTGTTATAGGTACAAAGATATTCCTTTCATCTTTATGTCCTTAACATATACTGTGACTTAGCTTGCTATTTTTCTACATATGCATGTACAGGTCTGTGTGTACAGAAACATATTATTGCACGAGGTGTAATACCAAATCTTGGGCACACTTTTTCAATACATTCACAAAAGTTCAGAGCATAGGGATACACACAGATCTTGATGGTTGGAGACCTGGGAAAATGTGCCTTACAAAGAAATGTGAGGCACTCACTCTTCTGAAGTTCTCAAAAAGATCAAGGGAGGATATGATTTCAGTGTCAAAAAGACTACCCTTTTTCTTTAAAGACAGTATATATCAGATGTCAAAAGGCTTTTTAACATAGCAGAGAAAGACTGAAAATTAAAGGCAAAGACATCCCAGGAAGAAATAAGTCACAATTATTTAACAGAGTGGCTGAGTCTGAGGAAACAAATTGCCAAAGGAAATGGTGGGTTCCCATCTCCTGAAGCATCCCCCAGATACTGTCAGCTTCACACAAACAAGGCACTTGGCTGCGTTTAGAAGTTACTCAGTGAAATATGGTGGCTCTATCATGACAAAGTGCAAAAGAGAAAAAAATATGACCCCTTCTTTTCTTAAAATATGTAACTGCAAGGCTGATCAATCTCTACCCTCCTTCCCCAAAATGCCCTGGGATATTGGCAATGTTCATTACCAAACTCTATGTTGCTATTTATTTTTAATTAATTTTTATTACGATATTGCTTACATTGCAGGACACATGATAACCTTTACACAACCAAATTGCTTCCATCTGAGGGCCCTTGTGTCGACATCCAGGAGAAAAACTTCCTTCAACCATGTTATTTCTCATTGGACCTAATGGGACTCCACAGAAGCTCAGGATGTCTCACAAACAAATTCCAAGCAGCTGTAAGTGTTTAGGAAAGCAAGCAATTGTAAAGAGGAATCACACACATTTACACACTTCTGTGAACACAGTTAATGGAAGAATTTGCATCCCATCTTCCTTTTACCCAAAGGACTCTTTGCTGTACTTAATGTGAACCTGCCGCCCTGCTATATGCAGAACAGGGGAATGCCAAAGCCTCAGTGACTGAGCCTGTCTTCAGCATCCTCTCCTTCAAAATATCAGTTGTGACCAAATATGTGTAGATACAAAACATTTTTTGGTGGGATTTCCAAAAACCTCAGGTTCCACTGGACTCTGCAGCTACTGAAGCCAGCTGAAGGTTTACAGGAAGAGAACTAAAGGATTGCTAAAAATCCCATTCTTCATATCTACCATAAAACAGACCCTAATTGGAGCATACCTTCCAATAACTCATCTAAGCTACCATGCTCAGGATCACAACTGGCAGGCTGTTGTATTGAGCTGGTTAACATTTGCCAGAGCTTGCCTTTGTGGATGGTCATATACTCTTCTTGTAGACTTTCTTCTCTGGTTTTCATTTACAGCCTTTTCCCTCTTTCAAATCTGTTACATTTTATTGCCTCTATTTCAAGATTTTAGTATTTTGGATATTCTGAGGCATATTTTTAGGATATTATTTGACTCCATTAAGTAGATACATGTTTCCAGCTATGTTTAATAGGAGAGAAATGCTGTAATTTTTTATTCTGTTACGAAAGTACAATCTGTAAAAGTCTGGCTTTCTGAGAAATATGTTGTATTTAAAACTATTACAACACAGTGTTAAACACAGAGTGAAATAGATGCAAAACTACAAAAACCAAACAAACAAAAAAAAAAGTTATAACTAGTCAGTGGGAAAACAATATATATATATATATATTTCATTTTGTTTCCAATGTTGATTTTTTCCTAAAGGAAATTTCCTTGACTGCCACTAAGTATAAAGTTTCAATAAGATATTTTTCTCTCTTCCTCTATCATCTGTTTCTTTTATGTTACCTTTCAGTTATTCACAATGGCCCTAACTCTGCTGCTTTTGCTGTTGTTGCTCCAGGATGCACAAGCTTTTTGTGCCAAATTTCTGGGTTTGTGGAAAGCATCATCACTGAGGATCGCAGACAGCCTCAGGCTGGTGGGACTGTGGGTCTGGAAGCAGCATTGCTGATGCTCCCAGCAGAGAAATATTCCAATGCAGAAGCCTCTAAGCAAAACTGAGTGCAGAGATATCAAACCAGGTGGTCATGATGGCTCCTTCTAGCTTTAATTTCAACAAAGCTCAGTAAGTCATGACAAATTACAAACAATGCTCTGAGGGAAAATGCAGGGATTTTTGCAATGCCAACTCTGATTTCAACCACCTTTAGTACCTCCTTTGTTTGGCTGTATCTGAAAAGAAAGATGCTTAGACCTACAGTGCATAGTTTCTCATACTCAGAGTCTGTTGATCACTTTATGAAAATACCAAGTGTGCTAGAGCACAGTCTGCAGGAGGAAGCAAGCTGTTTAGAGTCAGGTGCACGGAGGAGCAGGGGAAAAAAAAAGAGTGCTCGTATTTTGTTGAGAACGGTTGGCCCTGAGTTCATCATGCTTTCAGGAGACAGAGCTGCCCCCACTCCTTACATAGCCACCACAGAGAAGGATACTTTCAAAAGAGGATTTCCCCACCAAAATGTCTGAATCCTACCTGGAGGCATCTCTGCACTGTGCACAGAGGACAGTCTGGTAAGTCAGGTGGGATAAATCAGAGCTAAAATAGATGTTACTCAAGTCTCCAGGCAGCACAGCAATGCCCAAGATCACACCCAAGATAGACCTCTAGGAAGGCCATCAGCTTCTCTGAGCATTGTGCTTTGCATTCAAGTTCTCCATCATCTCTTATAGACTGTTTTATAAATGTGAAAGGGTTGTATCTCACACATCACAGAAAATGAATTCCCAGAAAGCACCTGCCTTTGGAAAATTGATAGATTCTCATAGGTTTCTCAGGGTGGGAGCTAGTAAAGATGACATATGAGAAGTGAAAACAAGATGGGAGGGCACCTGGGAAATCCCATTAGCAGCTCCCTTATGAGCTCCTGTTTTGCTGGTCTGAACCCCTGGCAGAGAGATTTTCTGATGATATGAATCACAATGACACGACAAACGAGTTAAATCAGCAAAGTCCCATTTCATTTACAAGGCTCAATTTTCATCATTTGCCATTGCAAAGGAAGTGCAAGACTAAAACATCTGGTCCTGTCAATGGGCTTTCAGCCAAAGCTTCAACGTCTGCCACTGAGCTGAAACAACAGCAGCCTAATCTCAGTATTGTCTTCAGCTTTTTCAAAAACTCTTCCTCCACAATGAGACAGCGGAAAGAAATCTTCCCTCAGTGTTTTATTTCAGGCATAGCACATTAAGATGTAACTACACACCAACAGCAGATACTTTCCCTCCAGAATCCTGCCACTTCCTAAAGACAACAAAGGTTCAGACAAGGGAGGGAGGTCCATCAAGGCTAAGGAATTCATTTCCCTCAAAATACGTATTTTTACCAAGGTCAGTTTAGGACGAGGTGGTACCTTATTTCTGAATAGCTGGGAAACACTCCCAGGGAATATGGGACAGCAGCAAGGAACAGAGAGGTCCTGGCAGAAACGAGGGAATTTTATGTCTGAGATCCTGATAAGACTCAGGGAAAAATATATTTCAGACCAGATCCAAACTGGATTCTGACACTTCAGTGCCTACACAGTGCCTGAACTCAGGTAACCTCATAAATATATACAATTTTACACTTCTGCAATGTTCCCCATGTCACTGGTGTGAATTAAAATTGACTTTAGTACCTCAAAGGTCAAAAGTCTGTTATTAGGTAAAAAGATGAACAAGTCGGGTGGTATTCTGATCAAGACATACTTGGGCCATTTTCTTAGTAAAAATATCCAAAAACGCTCTTAAAACTCCCTGATCCAATCTAAGCAACTTTCAGGAGAGGAGAAAACCCTTGCAATAAGCAGTTTACTTTACCTATGTGCAATGAAACATCTCTTGCGCTCCTTTCTGGAGACCTGGGTGCCCCTGTCTCCAGGGATTGGATGTCGAACTGCAAGATACCTCCCATTTTATTTCTTCCTACCTAGAAACAGCTGTGTTTCTAGATTATGATAATGCCTGAAATAGTGCTTGAACATTGAGAAAGATGAATACAACTATTGTCCTTCAAAGAAGAGCGGAAAGAGGTGAACTGATAATATCAGTCCCCAGCTCTGCTTGTGGCCTTGCCAGCAGGGTCCGTAGTGATTACCCAGGATCTCTCTAGGTAAAATCACACTGGTGCTCCCTTGGATATTTGGGGTTTAAATCTCTGCAACTGATCTTGCAGAGAGGACAAGGTGATCAAAAGCCACCTGAAGTGGTGAGAAATTACTTCTCATTAAAAACACACAGCTCCCCAGAAGTTACCCTAATACCTAAGCTCCCGTAGCAATCACTTTTCCATGCCATCCAAGTGTTGCAGCACTAAAGGGAATTTGTTTTGTTGCTGAGAAGACAACTGACATCCCAGTTTCAACACTCTTTTTGAAACAGCCATTACTGCTCCAGATGCTGGGAAGTATTTCTTAAGTCAAACATGCCACAGCAGTTCTGTTCTCACAGGCAAGACATTTTTGGGTGAGTTTTCAGCAGACATTTGAAAATACGCTTCCTCCCCCGTTCCCTCTTCCCCCTCAGCAGGCAAACGAAGCTGAATACTTCCACAGACTCAATTTAGCTCATCCTAAAGCAGGCAAATTCCAGACAACTCATTCTATTTTTATTTCCTTCCTTTTTTTCTTTTTTTTTATTGCTCACAGGATAGGAAATACACAGAATAGGCCAAAAATGCATTAGTAGCCTCTTTGTTTGTCTTTGGACGACAATACTTAATAAGCTAAGCTTAGCCTATAGCAAACTGGCCCCAGATGGCCAGGTCTGTTCTAAATAAGCCACTTTTATGGGGCCAGGATGTCTAAAAGAGACACACTTCATAAAAGGAGAAAATGTGCAAGCCAGAAGAAGTCCAGAAAAAGAAAATCTCTCTTACAAAACTACTAGTGTTCAGACTCTGTATAAACATAATTATCAAAGACATACTTGGGTTTTGCTGGGATTTTTTTTCCTTTTTTTTTTTTTAAATCTAGAAAGGAAATGGTATATTCAGATATTTACACGTTTCCATTCTTCCCAAAAAGAAAAACCTCAAAGGTTCCCTTCACTGGATGTGAAAACTTACCTGATAAAGAGACATTTGAGATCCTTAACAGTGAGATACGCACTTACTATTAATAAATTTGCTTTCTAAAATTGTATCCTTTTTCCAGAGAGAAAGGTCTCAAGGTTGTGCTCATTAGCTTCCTGCTTACAAGGGGGAACACGCCTCCTTTAATCCATGCAGACCTCCAAATTAGATTGCACAGTGGCTTTGGAACATGGAGATTTAATCTGTTTTCCCTTGCGTTTTACTTTCACAGGCATCCCAGTGTATTCTGGAACCATCCTTTAAACAGCAAGCAAAGAAGCAAACAGATAAAAGTTTAAAGGTTTGTCAGCCCAGTGGATAGCATAACCAAAGAACCATTCTACATCAGTCACATGCTGCCAATCTTAAGGAAACGGGCTCAAAATATTAATTTGTTCCAAATCTTATTTAAAGTAACTCATTCCATGAGCAACACAACTACTAGTATCTGTTTTCCCATGAGTTTGTGTCCTGGAGTTGGATTTTCAAGAGTCAAATAAGATGCAGGGTCTTGCTGACACTTCTTGGTGATTTTTTCCCATAACGTGTAGATCCTGTTGTCTAAAAGGAAAAAGGGCATGCTCACGTTGCAGCCTGTCCCTCTGTCACATCTTGTACCAGGACAGCTATTTTCATGACACAAAGAATTTTGTTTCTGTTCCTTTTGGTTCCAGTCAAACGAGCTTGAAAAGTCTTAAAAAGCCATGTTCTCAGACAGTCCTGGATGATCCCTAAGCCCTTGTTTCTCCAATAAACCAAACAAAAAATACAAAACAGGAGTAAGTTATTATTCATACACAGAACGACCAGAGATCACACAAATTGAGCAGGGATAATATTTCTAGGGAGCAAAGAAGGCTTCCGGTTTCTTAAACGTGTGTTTCACCAATTGTCCCAGACATCTGTAATACAGTGTCCTCAGGTCTATTTATTCTCCTAATTGGCAAAGGTGAACCTCGTGCCTACACATCACAAAACTCCTAAAGTTTAGATAAGCTGTTTTTAACAAGTGTTTGATTAATCAGGGCTTATCAACAGATTCAGATGTTGCCAACCTGTGTTGCAGCTTCTAGTTTTTAGGCACCATGTGCCCAGGTGCCTAGGATTTCCCATATCACAGAAAGGAAAAGTTAGTTCACAGAAGCTGACAAGCAGAGCAGGGAGCAGTCTAAATGAACTATCAGAAAATACTAAAAAGGCAAGATTTCAGCATCTTTCGAAGGGCAGACACCTCTCTCTGTATTTGTGCCACAAGCCCTCTCTTGCAATAAAGGAGTAAAGGAGTAAACTCAGGTCAGCTCTCCAACACACAGCAAGAGAAAATACCACAACAACTATGTTTTTTTCGAGATGGACAATTTCAATTTGAAGTTTAGTTTAGATATGTAACTACCTAACATCTAAAACGCTACAGAAACAGGGAACAAAACAAAAATTTCCATTCTGAATAGAATTCTTCTATTTAGCCTGGAGGTATTTTGTTTTAGCAGGGGTGCAGCAGGCACAGTGGTTAGTTTCTTTTCCATAAGAAAATTAATACATTTTCATTTCAGGTCAGACTGGGACAATTTTCCTTTTTAATTTCCACTTCAAGCAGCAAATTGAAAAATCAGTTCTCATCATACGTCTAATTGTGATGCCCCTGTTCTTTTACCCAACAGTCCAGAACACAGCACAAAAACTTGGGTATAGAAGTAGAAAACAGAGAGTGGAAAATCCACTACCTGATAGTTTATGCTGAGGGGACTGGAAATACAGGTGGTAGGATGCAAAGTTTAGCTGAGTCTTATATACCCTCCTGTATATACACCTTACATACATGAGCTGCTGTTGCTCCCCTAGAGTTCTTGGCAAAGACTATTGTTAGAGATATCTCATGAGACCACAGACCCCTGGTTTCCACACACTACCCCCTCCCCTACACAGCGCACGGAGATTTCTTCCAAAGGGTGAGAAGATACTGAAGACCTCTCCTGCAGCAAATCCACTGCCCCATTCCTAACATGTTCAGAGGTCTCACTTTTCAATTCAATGTTTTAGAAGGTTGCCGAATAAAACGATCAAGTGAGGGTACAAAGTGCAGGTACTATGGACACAACGCAAATGCAGTGGAGAACTATTGAGCAGACAGATTTAAACACTGGGAGATGACAAATGTTGAATGCACAAATTTCCCAGTCCATTATTTCACCATATTACGTTGAGTGTAATCATTGATTAAATGCTGGATCATCAATTGCCAAGCAATGTTTAGCTTTGTATCATCCCAAAGTATCTCTTATCATGGGAGTATTTGAACATTCTCAGTTGGCAGCAGAAACAAGACAGTTGCATTAAGTTAAACCCTGAGATTAAATCTGGTCTCCAGGGCAAAGGCAGAGTGATTAGTACTCCTGTTTATAAGCAGAGCTGCTCTAATCTTTTACTTATAAATTTCCTTCTCCATCTGTTATCCATCAGGGAAGTGAAGTTTTAAGAAATTGTGCAGATGGTTTTAAGGCGCTCTACTTCTTTCGCTAAGCAATGCCTTGGCCTGCTAGATGTGTATCTTGGAGATGGAACTTAATTTGCAGAAATTGCACCTTTTCTAACCTCTCCTGTTTTCCACCCAAGAACCTGCACTGAAGTCCTGTGCAAGGCATTTTTCACTGCCTCTTCTCCATAGAAAATGGGCTCCATTGTGTTGAAAGATGCAATGTGGAGTACCTGTGCCAAAGGATTAAACTTTCATCATCTGGGTTTGATACTTAGATTCATGAGAGGAAATGAGTGCTAAGCATCCACTACATGCCAGGATATATTGAAAGATCCCTTTAGCAGTCCGTGCCAATATTTTAAAAACAGGGCATGTTAGGGTCTTTTGCACTAGAGAACATTACATCTCCTTAAAACAAAGTTTCCTCACCATGCTTTCCTTTTTAGAGAGATGAGGCAATGCTCCACAATTTTTGAAATTATATCAGTAGGAAGGAGAAAGCAGGAAAGCAATTAAGGGAAGGGAGACAAAGAGGTGATAACAAGCAACTCAACAACAATGCGTTTGCAATGTGTTTCGGCACTAAGAAAGGACAGGGTAGCTTTGAGCTGCCCACACATGCACATACAACACAGATATCACATCAGTGGCAGAACCATAAATAGTACCAGGGAAATTATTCCCTTGCTTGTCCTGGGGCAAAAAATCAGCCTGATCAAAGTCAATGGTCTTCCATCACTGACTTTTGTGGACCTCAAGTTTCACACCAGAGTTCACAAAACATTAGGGTTAAGGTCTGTTACAGTCAATTCTACATTTGGGAAAAAGTTCCAGTCTTAGCCAGGTAAAGTTTCCATTATCACAGGTATCTTCCCAATGTATGCTTCTCTACCCATATACAACCTTGTGAGCAAAATACTAAAAATTCCATTAAAATACCGTGGGAAGAGTGTTCCTTTTGATAGAAAGTTACATGACCTCATAAGCCTTTGACTGTCTTACTGAGACTTTAGCAGAGAAGAGCCTGTGAGACTAAGGTGATGGGTATTGTGATGCCTTGGAATATCACGAGAAATTCAAATAAATTCAAATGAAAAGCACGATAAAATTCATAAGCACCACAAAGAACAGGGTCTGATGATCTACTGCAATAAAAAGATATTAATCCAATACTTTTTCAAGGTGACCCTTGCACGTATTTTTCAAAAAGCTGGGGTTGCTTTGTGCACAGCATCCTGTCAGAATAAAGCCATGTACTTGCTTTCATCACAAAAGATTTTCAGGCCATGTTCTTTGAGGTTAGTTACTGCTTACTTCTGTCTATCACAGATTGTCATGGCACTGCACATACATCTGTGGTCAGAGTCTTCTTCATTAAATCTAAACCATTTGACTGAATTCAAGGCTCAAACACACATAACTTATGCACAATTTTGCATTTTCCATGTTACGTATAAGGCCATTAAAAGAACAGGCTTTCTTATTACCCATCTGTTTTTAGAAGCCTAACATGGGTACTTGAATATGGTTTGTAGAGAACAGGCATTTACTCAGACAAGATTTATATACAGATTTTGCTTTAAGGATTCTGGGTTTTTTAAGAAAAGAAAAAACAGTTTTGTCATTAAGACGTGGAACCAAGGACAGGAAAACCATGGGAAGCTCTTTCTCCTGTCCTAAGTTTTCTATGTCACTCTAGGCAAATCACTTCACTCCTCTGTTTCAGGTCTGAATCTCTAGGATGAAGACTACAGTGGTTTCTTGTTTCTCCTGTGTGAGCAAGTTCATATAAAAATGTATTTGAGCTTTTGTTTAGATGAAGAAAACATTCATTTTTTATTTGTAGAGGTCCCAGTAGAATGGAGCTATCTTGGCTGGGCTGCTAAGTGGCTCTACAATGCAAATACAAATTACACATTTGAGCCATTAGCACTCCAATTTTTCATAAACTGAGATTCATTTAATCAGCTAAAAGCTGGAAGTCTAATCTAAGCTGGCCATCTAGACTCTAGCCATACGTAGCAAAGACAGGCATCTCAGAGGGTAATTTTTCCCACTGACAGTAGACACCTGGCAGTTCATTCCACTGCCAAAACCTTGCCATTTGTGTCACTTGAGATGCTCTTGTACTGCTCAGCTGGTCTCCAGCTGCCACCCCAGAAAGGTGCAGGTCTCCAGGACATCCCTTGCCACCTCTGCTGGTCCTGTGTGGTTGTCTTAGCACCCTACTGCTCTGCAAAAGTCCCTTCCCTGAAGTAGCCAAATAATTCTGGAAAGGGGGAATTCGGCTCATGGGTTAAGACACCTAATTTAGGTGTGTAACGTAGGCATCTATGTGTGAATCAAGAACACAGGCTTCCTTTACGGGCCAGGCAGAGGTGCCATTGGCACAGTCAAAGAAGCGCAGCAAGTGATTCTGCTGCCCTACAGCAGATGCCTACATCTGCCAGATATCTCTGTGGTCTCCTCCAGCTACATAGACTTTAGATCACCTAATGTTTTGGATTCAGAAGTCTTTCTGTCTCTTTTTGAGAGCACAGAGTTTACTTAAGAAATTAATTTAATTTATTTATTTAAGAAATTACAAGCAGTTACTGGCAAGCGAGCTTTTTTTCTCTATTAAACAATGTTCCAAAACAGAAAAGTGACACAATCCCTAATGTGTAAAAGTTTTAGCAGAAAGAATGTACAGAGCAAGCAGACAGTAATTACAGAAAAGTGCTAGCAACACTGCTGTTTGTTTTGAGTAAGAGAAAGGAAGCCCCCAGTGCTAATTCCTCGTAACAGAAACATCTGTCTCACTGGCATTAAATTCATGTTCCTCCTTCAAACTTGCACTTATTTGGTAACATGGCAACCTTAATGGAAAATAGCATTTATATGTCTGGCAATTTAGCTACAATGTTAATGATAGTGAATGGGGGGCGAAAGGGGGGTGGGAGGGGTTGAAACAGAAGAAGCAGCACCTAGCAAGTTTTAAGAAGCACGGTATAAAAGGTGGCCTCCAAAACCATCTGCCAAAGTGTCAAGGTGATTAATTTTTAAATGTAAATAGATTTAATTTTTTTTATACTCCATTTAGACTATAGTGCATGTGAGAGTAATACAGCAGGCATGAAAAATAGATAAAAGAACCACACGGCACCCTCTGTCATCAACCTTGCAGTCTTTGCTCATTTATTTATGTGCAAACAGGCTGAAGGTACCACCAGGTGATAGTCGGAGAGCATCCGTCTTGCAGAGATCACCCCAGATGCAACCCATTTTCTCTGGATAATCTTAAGATATTCTAATGGAAAAGGACCCTCCGCAGTAGCACCAACAGAAAGTTGCATGGAGAACATAGCAGCGTTTTCCACATCTCCTTGAAGGAAATCTCTCTGCCTGCACATTTCTCCCACGTCTACTTAAGGTCATACTTATCATTCAAAGTAGTTTTTCTGAGGTCTTTGTTAAAGATGGATGAAAGGCCAAAACCTGCAAAGCAGGATATGGCTGTTCTCACCCCTGTGAGATGACCTTGGACTTGTTGGCTCTCTCACTTCTAGAGAAACACATTTTTGTATTCCTGTTCAGAAAGGTATTTAACTGTGCCTCATTGTAGTAAGTGAGTAGGTGGGTGAACAGGGGTCTCAAATTACAGGTAAAGGTAATTTTACAGGTAAATTACAGCAAAAGGTAATTGTAAAGTGTTTCAGAGAGCAAAAAGAAAGCTTTCTCTTTTGAAGTAATGTGCTAACCTGACTTCAGCCTTTCATCATATTATGGGGAAGAGCAGAACAGATTTTCATTTTTATATCACTTCCTTTGTGAGGAAAACCACAACTTTCTCTTTGATATCTATTCAATGGAAGAATTCACTAGTGATACCACAAGTAGAGAAAAAATCTTTCAGTAGTTGCACCCATGCAACTTTATCTTGGAGTGTGAACATGCAAGTGGTGCTTCAGCAGCGATGTTCATTGTATTTTGGGCATTTGGCAATATTTGGAGTGGAAAGGCAGAAAAATGTCATTAATATACTACAGTCCTTTCTGATAACACAGATTATTCACACTTCTCTCCTTCACCAGTGTGAACCATGTGAGACTTTTCTGACATCAATTGTCTGTGTCCACTGTATTACTGCTGACTTGCCTTCTTTAGCCATGTAGCAACAGCAGCACACAGCTCAGGAAAGATATCAAAGCCTACTTAAGAAGAAAAGTAGAAAGACTGCAAGCTCCCTTAGACCTCCAGGCTGCTGTGGTGATACTGCTAGGAGACCTGAGCTAGTCCAAAGCCATCCCATGTGCATCTCTCTGAGCCATGATCAAAGCAGGGTCCTTGGTATTGACATGTCATGGTCCAAATTTATTGTTCCTTCAGCTTCCCCATGACTGCTAAGACAATGATAAATTCAGCAGCAGGGCTGTAGGACTGTCTCCCGGGCTGGGGATATGGGGAGCCAAATAGTACCAGTACCATTGACTGCAGCTCTTCCAGTGAATCCCCAGAAAGTTAAAAGCATAATTTTCACCCACTCCAGAAACACAAATTATTAAAGACCACTCCATAAACTCTGCAGGAGCCAGTTATTCTAAAACCAGCCTTGACTGAAATAAGACATGCCCTGCCCATCCCGTTCCTGTGGCTCTTTAATAACTCTGCCATTTTAGTTAACTGGGGCTACTTCTACCAGCCAAAACAAATACTACATTCAAAAAGGCTTGTCTTGACTATCAGAGTGTTAACTTTTCCCCTTCTGGTAGATAAGTTGAAGTAGGAAAACAGATTGTGGCTTCTGCATCCACTGGTCCCCACACACAATGGGAATGCAATTACAGCCCTGCCATGCCCCCGAGGGCAGAATAAAAAGCCTCTTTCTACTCTGTGTTACAGGGTAGGACATCATTACTCCATGAAACATAATAGCCCAACACTTACACCTGAAACACAATCTACTCCCTTCTCTCTTCATTCTTGCTAGAGCTACTACAGCTCCCTTGTTCCATTATGTAGGATATTACTTTCCCTGTCTGAGAGCAGGAGGGAAGACATCAGCTGTTATCTTTCAGCCGATAAAGATCTTCATTCACGCCTGACGGATTGCAATTTAAGAAAAAAAACATCCTCCCTTGGGCTCTGTGAATGGCAGTGCAATAACATAGCGTTAATAGCTCCCAGTCTAGATAACACCATTACTTCTGACAGTAGGAAACAAAGTTTGATAGTTGCTGAGATGTTTTGATCACCTGTCAGGGAAACATTATGTCTAAGTTTTGCTTCAGTAGAAATATGTCATTAGCATTTGCACCATGTTTCTTACCTAGCTTAAGAGCTGCACCATACACAAACGCAGGCTTTGGGCATAAATCCACGTTATAATGATGAAAGGCTATGGACTCTGAAATCCCGTTATATATGGCAGTGATTCCCAAGAGATTTTTTGCCTCTTCGTTATCCAGACCTTCTTCTGGAAGATCTTAGGCACCTCAGGCACACTGCTGTGTCTCCTGATTTCCCCTCCTGGTGTTAGGAGTTAAGAGCATTTATTCAAGAGGGTGTCCGCACCTTGTTAGATCTTACCCCCAGATTGACCACCTTATTTGAGAAGGAAGAAAAATCAGAACACCTATGGTAAAAGTTCAGTCTACAAATCTCTATTTTAGGACTATCAATATTTTAGGGGTTATAACTTTCTGGAGTCTATGATTCAATAATTCTGAGCTGTAATAACTTGTATTTTCTCTAATATGTGGCAGTAGGGGATCTAAGGCATTCTTCCATCCTCTTCATCCCTGAACTTACCACTTAGCTCTATGCTTCTCAACACGAAAAGTGCTCTTAGGTTCTGGGAAGCTGTGGGAATTGTGGATATTGACGGACACTCCCATTAAGATCCAAGAGGTCATAAAATCAGCTGTTTGTATGGAAAAATCATCCTGGAAAAATATTTTGTATATTGTGATTTAGATTTCTGTGTGCTTTATCAGCTCCAATTAAAGCACAAAATTTAACTCACATAATCAGCTAATTTGGAGGACCAGCTGGGGCTTTGGAGACCACACCTTGACCTACAACCACCAACAGAAGTCCCAAAACCAGACAGCCTCCAGCCCACCATCCTGTTAGCAGCACTTTATAAATGCTCAGAGATAGATCATCGCTTCCAAGCATAATCATTAGTATCAAAAGAGTTTGGATATAACACCACCAGGAGATGGGGGAGTGTCCCAGGAATATCTTCTGGGAGCGAACCCCACCTGCACACTGAAGAAATGAGCTGTGTCCACAAAGCTTCATCAAGCTTTAGGTGAGCCAAAGGGCATGCACAGATATTTCTGAGCCACAGGAAGCCAAACTGAGCATTCTTGGTAAACCTATAGTATATTTGGAAGCCACCAAAGTAATCCCAGATAGAGCTCCCACTCCTTGCTAAGAGGTACGTCTGAGTGCTAGCAGGCACCTCACCATTGCTGCCATCCCAGCGGATGCTTAGTGCTGAGTAGACCCTTTGCTGAGGGTGCATTGGATGCCATTGTCAGAGCTGTCTGGGTGACAGCTGACCATCCTCACGTGCTCCTGTTCTGACACTGGGTCTTACCCACAGCCTGGGTACGGGCACCCTGAGGGCTAGGGCAAAGCGTCACTGCAGCACCCAGCAAAACTGGCAGCAGCCATGGAGGCTGCAGCAATCGGGGCACTGCTACTCCACTGTCCATCCTGGAGAAGAGTTTTAAAAGCCAGCGAACTAAAACAGATGATCTGCCCAAAACCAGAAGGGTGGAACAGACCAGATTTTCTGCAAATAAGCTGAGGGCTGAGCTTTGCTTGCTTTGCCCATGGTGAATATATTTGTGCACGCCAGCTCAGATGTGTATGCTCACACATATCTTCTCATGCTTTGTGGACGCTGTCATGCACAAAGATAAACCATCGCAGAATAAATCAGGTCTGACGTGGAATATGCAGCTGCCTCGGAAACACCAGTCTACCGTTTAGTGCTCCTCTACCCACAAGAGGGAGCTGACAATCCTCCGGCTGAGTTTGACAGCCACAAGGCTGCTAACAAGGGATTGTCTGGCTTTTTATTTCCCCCCACTTCAGATATATCTGACACCAGTTTTTCATAAAGCTGGGGAAGAGTAGCTGATGTGAGGCAGGTGAAAGCAAACCAGTAAGGAAATAAATTATGTCTGAACTTTTACCCATGGCCTGGAGTTTGACAATAAGTTTCTTTTTCCTTTTTTAACAAAATGGCTGATTTTTTTGCCCATTTCCTTGGTGGGGTGACTCCAGATCAAGGTCTTGCATTAGGTTGAACCCAGAGTGTGTGCTGAAGGTGTCTGATGACAGTTATCATCGTGGGGTACTTTGTGCTGAGTCAGACTCCAAGGTACAGCACAATTTGTACCTGGTAATACATAAACCATGCTATAGCCCATGTTGCCATATGGGAATCTCAGCAGAGACAGCCATGAAAATCACAAACTTTTACTGGAGCCTGGAAGCCCTTATGTCTGTTGATGAGGACTGAGTCAGATAAAACTCAACCCATGGCTCCTCAGGTCTGGCACTACGTGTCACAGTACTACAGTCGTTTGGGATCAAGGCGGCAGTTGGCTGGGCTGCTCTGGTCCCATCTTTGAAGATGCACTCAAAGGCATGGATAAACTCAGGCTGAAATACACACAACAGGTAAATGGCCACTGTTACCACTCCCTGGGCTGAACGAATGTCTTTCCAATACATTTGCAGGGCTGTGCATCACTCTGGGACTCCTTTAAATCACAATACTACAGTGCAGTTTGGACTAGGTTGCTACTTTCTGAGAAAAAAGTGAAGCTGGTGAAGTTCACAGCGGTGTCCTGAAGAGCATGCAGAGATCCTGCCTGCCAGCCCACCTCTGGCAGACAAGATGCATTGCCTCACTCCCTTTACCCACTGGGTTCCCGGACAATGATGATCTTCACACCAGCTTTCAGACCAGGGAACAGTACTGCAACATGCTCCCTGTCTGGATTCGACAGGTAACAAAAGGACTGAGCAAGCCTTGCCTGAAGATCAGCTTGTGGTAACTTTGTCCACTTGGAAATGCAACTGCAAGCACAGGGGCAGGAAACAACGTCCTGGGGCTTGGACTTGGGAGTGAAAAATGCTTTGGAAAACACTGGAGGGTTCTGAAAAAGGCTTGAGGAGTGGCAGCACAGCAAGAGTGGTGTGGAAACATCCCATGGATGGAAGATTTCTGCTCTTGGAGCCTAAACCTGGCCCTTTTTGTAGCTACGCAAACCCTTTTGCAAGGCTGATTGCTCCTTTCGTGTTCCATAGCAGTCTGGCCACTGGGACCTGGAAAAGGCTTGCGCTGCATTTCTTTCTCAAGCAAAATTCCCAGAGCTACTGAGGCTGAGAGAAGTAAGCAGATTCAGCCTTTAAATGAAAAATATACTTGATTTTAAGATGAGGAGGGCATCTGGTGATATTTTTGTATATAAATATACACTCTCACCAGTTCTGCGTATAGACAGCAGTCAAAATAAAGTGAGAATACCACAAAATAAAAATGTTGTGTTTATAAGACTTGACAAGTGATAGAACACAATAAAGCATATTTCCATTACATATGCTCCCTTAACCTGTCATGAATCACTGCAACAGAAAAGGTATTGTAGCTGTAGCAGTAGCATAGCAGATTGCCATTTAAATTCCCAGCAAATAACTTTGTGATTTAGTGCTCCTCTAGCAGCAGACCACTGTAAATAACACCTAAAAGGCTCAGGAACTCCCATGATGTCTCTCTTAGGCTTATACGAGAGCTCACTGAAGTCAGGAGAGTTTCCTCATTGATTCGAAGGGGCATTGGTTCAGGCCATTAAAACAGATGCTCACCAATGTAAATTTACTGGTATCAATGGGAGTGTTTTGGGGTAAATCTAATATAAGAAAAATGGGTATCAGAGCCCTTGCATACTCTGTGATTTGCGAGGAAACAGGAGACTGCAGCTGAACTAGTGTAAGATATGTTTTATTTTTAAAGCCATAACAGCCTAATTTAAATGGTATTTTCTGATGCATTTTTTGCAATTGCTAAGACTGTATTACGTTTTGGGCAAGGCAGCAAGCTGGAAATCCAGTGAGAGCTATATGCAGAAATTAGTTCCCCTGTTCACAATCCATCAGTTGGGCATTTTCAGCTCAGGAGCACTGGCCCCATCTCTTCCTTCCTTGCTTCTTTTGGAAGCTGAATAAATAGTTGCTGCCCAGAGGAGAGAGCCCCCAGGCTATGAAGACAGCAATGGTCCCCATGATGGTCCTCACAGTCAAACTCAGTCTACTGCAGACTGAATTATGAAATGTAATCTGAAAACTGGCATTATCCCTGAGGCACTAACACTTTGTTTCATGAAAATAAAATGTATTTTCACCATGAAAGCTAGTTGTAGATGGGAGCGAATTCAAACAAGTGTGTTTATTCAGAGAAATCCTTGCTCACAGTAAGGTGTATATTCCACTTTCAGCCAGGCGTAACAATGGCAAAGCAGAGCCACGGCACTCTGAATTGTCTTGCAGAGAGTTATGACTCTGTTGAATAGTTTATATTAAAAATAATCTGGCACAGTAAAGAAATTATCTGTATTTAACAGCCCTGTTTTGCAGGTTTCCTCATTATTTAAAGATTTCTGGGGACTACTCCTCATTCTTCAATTCCAAATTATCTATATCAGGTAATTAGCTTAACTAAATACTCAGGGGGTTTTGCTGAGTGTTCATTTTGCGCTTGTTCATCAGTGTGGCTCTAGGGAACGCTGAGACATCTCACAGTGATGTCAAATGTATTCCTATTGATTTAACTACTCCTCCAAGTGTTTACTCAACAAGAGTAAAGGGCTACGAAGATGATTAGGGGGCTGGAACATCTCTCTTATGAGGAAAGGCTGAGGGACTTGGGTCTTTTTAGACTGGAGAAGAGAAGACAGAGGGGGGATCTTATCAATGTTTATAAATCCTTAAGGGGAGGGTGCCAGCAGGATGGGACCAGTTTTCTTTCAGTGGTGCCCAGTGATAGGACAAGAAGTAACGGGCACAAACTTGAACATAGGAAGTTCCATCTAAACTTGAGGAGCAACTTCCGTACTTTGAGGGTGGCAGAGCAACGGAACAGGCTGCCCAGAGAGGTGGTGGAGTCTCCTACTCTGCAGACATTCAAAACCCGCCTGGGAGCCACCCTGTGCAACCTGCTCTAGGTGAACCTGCTCTGGCAGGGGTGTTGGACCAGAGGATCTCCAGAGGTCCCTTCCAACCCCTGTGATTCTGTAAAGATAACAACTATCTTGCCAAAAAATTGTCTAAGTACCATTTAAATTCAACCCTTCAGCGAAATAAAAACCAGTTCTCATTAAAAAGCTTTTGCATATTCCACCCTCTTACCTATCCCCTCATACCCTCCATATACGCCCTTTGCTGTCTTGGGAATGTCAGAAATACAGAACTGTGTGCATGTCCCCACTAATAGCACCTTTCTCTACAACACCTGCTTCCAAAGCTGAATTACAGGTACTTTTATAACAAATTTTGTAGGGAGCTTTTGCTATCCTTTGAGGTTGGAAAAAAAACAACAAACCAACTTGAATTTCTGCAGGGCATCCTGAAAAGGGGTAAACTTTATTATTAGTATTAGCGACAGATCAAGGTGAAATTTTAGAATGACCTATGTAGTTCTAATTCTAACAAGTTCCTAGATGGTTTTCCCTAAAAACAAAAAGACAGTGTCTACATAGAGTTTAATGGATGTTTCAGCTGGAGGGGAGCCATGTCCATTTAGCTAAGAGCACTGCATTCATCTTCATACAGTAAATTTGAAAATAACCTTCTTCACAACTGAAAAATTGTTCTTTGTCTCTCTCTGTTTACCAATATAATATACCACCACTTGCATAACAAGTTTTCAGGATGAATTACCATCAAACTGCACAGGGTCTCTTAAATCTCACTTTTCCTCCAAAGAACACAGTAAAATTTTATTGTGGTTCTTCATGAATAGACCAACAGACAGTTTATATCCCCAAAATACTCAATATAGCACAAAGACACTGAAAAACAAGATTTTACCCATTATGATAAAATTCTATACAATCAGCAGTTGTGGTTTAAAATCAACACTGCAAAAGTCAGTGTATTTTCTCTCGGTTATTTCAGCAAACCAGGCCCTAGTCCAAAGGTCTTCTGGAGTGAATGGAAATGGTTGCATCTTCAAAAGGATGTGGTTAATTGAAAGCCATCAAGCAGACCTAGTGGCCCATTAGGTGCTCTTCCCGGGCATCAGCTGTCCAAGAACTAACAACAATGCGTTATAGCTAATATGAAGCATAATGGCTTGAACTGATTTCCAGTTCAAAGCATGACCAAAGCATGGAGATAACGGCACTTACTGTCAAGCAGTGGATATTAAGACGGTTTACCTCAGGCAGGGGGGTAACTTGAACTCATAGTCCTTGGCAAGAGCCCTCACCACTGTGGTTTCAAGGGACATTCTGTGCTTTAAAGAGAAGTGGACTGGCCCCTCTCTCTTTCTGTAAAATTTGGCTATGTTTCATTAGTATTTTGGTTTGGAGCAGTTGTGCAGTTCTGAAGCAACCCCCCATCAATCCCTTTACCGCAGAGTTCACAGAGTTTACTCAGTTTACGGAACAGTCTTAGTGCACCAGATTCCTATTGTGGGAGACAAACCAAAAACCTCTGCTGTAGCAGACCACAGATGTTCTCCTACAGGGATGTGAGGGTCCCAAACTACATCCTCTGGACATTGCTTCAATCCACATGCCTGGTGAGGCCTTTCTGTGCAGAAGTCCAGACTACATACAAATGGAAATAACCCCCCTGAACCACATCATGTGTGGATGTAAGGACCTCAGCAGCAACCCCTTGGAGATACCCATCCAATGCTTTTCTGCAATATTGCTTGCTATTGTAGAAACGACCTTGGAGAAGCTCAGTTAAGAGTTTTGTCCCTTTACAGACAGAGTTACAGAGACTACTGTGAGCAAGGCTTAAGGTCCGTCTCTGTCCCGAGTGCTTTTTTCTATTAGAAGTTTTACTTCAATTATACTTCTGACTCCTGTGAATCCAGTTCTTAGGTGCCTACAGGTCCATGTGCACCAGTTAGGCCAGGAGTCTGACCTCCTTGAAGCAGCAAAAGCATCTAATGGTCATCTGCTATAACGCCATATGACTTTTCTGTGAATTCAGCTCACCATCTGTGTTACTGTATTGTTGTTCATAGCTAAATGCAATGGTGGCACAGGGTGGCTGGACACTTTAATTGCATGCATCCAGGTGACAGATACTAGTGATTAGCTGGTTACTTCCCAGGGCACTAATGATTTCAGTCCCAGCATCAGCATTAGAAAATCTAGCTGGTGGGAGCAGGTTGGGTCTGGGACAGTGCAACAAGAAAGGAACTGTAAAAGCAAATTTTCCTAAGGAGAAGGATTAGTCTAGGACTTACATGGTGATATTTAAATTAGCTTTTCTCTTTAACAAATAACCCTCAAAGGGAATGCTTTTTGGCTCTACACCGAATGCTCAGTTGGCTTTGAACTACAAGGGATCCCATCAAATCCCAGTTTATTTGCACTCTTTTCTGACGGTGTACTGTCTTTTTGTCTTTATGTATGCTGGCCATATAACCCATGCGTTACCTTTGAAACTTCATAACTTGTTGTGTAACTTCTTTTTCTTTGTATCCTGACCTACTTTGCTTTTAAAACCAGCTGTGTCTTTTCACCCGAGGTGAGGCTTTGCAGTTAGCCTACATTATGTAAACATTCATTGTAATATCCCCAAACCTGCAGTTAGTCAACAAAAGATCAAATGGACAAACACACTTTCATGGTAGCCATCAAAGTCACTCAGACTTTCTCAGCAAAAGTGCTAGCTTACATTTTTTTTTTGTCCAATGGAAAAGATAAGGCTATTTGGCTTTCTTTCGCAGTTACAAATAAATAAGGAAAAGAAGGACAGTAGTTTAAAATGATATCTTAATCAAGTCTTTTCACTTTGGAGTTTATATTTCAAGCCTTTACCTGCATTCCAGACTGAAGTCAAATGTCAAACTTTCCCCTTTATCTTCTCTCCTTGACTCAAGAGAAGATCTGTATCTTTACAGAATGAGACAACTGTTTTCCTTAAAATGTTTCAATAGGCCTTGATTTTGTAAAACAAGCCACTTCTCTGGCAGGTGCTTTGATTCCAGGGAATTAAAGTAATTGCCACAAAAGGGCTGACAAACCTCACAGCTGCTGGAGTAAATGGAGCAGGGTCAATTGAGCTACATGGATGTACACAGCATGTCTGGGCAGGAGAAGAGGTGGATAGGAAGGGATTTTTTGATATTGAGTTCTTTAATATATATCTTTTCTTAATATTTAATCCAGTATGGTCCTAAGTGTATATCAAGATAACATCTGCTTTCTCCTCTTCCCTAAATCAACTTTACCAACTGGACTAATTGCGGGTGTCCAGAGAAGAACAAAAACCACAGTCAGAGCTCTAGAAAACAAGACTGCAGAGGAAAGAGTGCAGAAATAGGGTTTGTTTAGTCTTCACACATGAAGACTGAAATGAAGCAGTATAGACTTACAAAGTAGCTGCAGAGGATAAAAAGACAAACAATTCTTCATGTCCACTGATAATAGGACAAGGAGTTATTGATTTCAACAGCTCTAAGAGAACTTCAGGTTGGCTATCAGGGGAGCGTTTCTTCTGATGTGATTAATTTTGTGTTAGAGGATCTTGTCCAAGAATCTGTGAAACCTCTACCACTGGAGGGTCTCATAAACTGCTGAGGCAGGAATGATTTAAGTGTTCACGAGAACAACTGATCCTGCCTTAGAGGAATGGGCTGTAGGATAAAACACTTCTTTGAAATCTTTTCCAACATTATCTCCCAAGACCTCCTTTTATTTTCTCAAAAAGCCTTGGATTAAGACAGCACTCATGGCTCAGAGGTGATTGAAAGTTTGGAGTTGTTCATCCTTTAGCCAAGATTTTGGTCTGCACTGCTTTCTCCCTTCTCATCTTCCATCTCACTCAAGGTAGAGTGAAAACTGAAATCCAAGTATAGTACCAGCACTCGGAGCACCCTCAGCCAGCATAGTCCTCACAGGCAGCCAATGCCTTACCGTTAACATCACGTTCTTGCAGAGTTTTTTCACCTGCTACTATCTAACTCCCAATATGTTTAATCTGAATCCTGCCTCCCTCTCTTTCTTGTTCAAGTTGTACCTCCTCAGGAACAAGAACTGAGCACCCGAATGTGTCTGTACAAGAGCTAAGCTGTTTTGGATGCTAGGCTGAGAAATGACGTCATGGACAGAAGTTGTTAAACAAATGTTGGTTTGTGCACTAGTGAGGAATGATTCTCTGTGTTGCAAGAAGCCACAGGGCAACGAAGCATGTGCATTTCCCCACACAGGTCTGCTTTTTCCACCCAGAAATTTTGTCTGCATAGGTTTTGAGGACTTTAATGTGCTTCTCCAGAATTTCCACCCGTCTCATAGCTTGAATAGGGACAGAGGCCCAGTCATAGCTAATGCTCTGCAGAACAAGGGCAAAACTCAAGGGGAAGGGGAGACAGGCTGCTCAGGTGATGCCCTGTACTGTTAGACATACTTCTCTTCCCTTCTGCTCACCTACATAACCAACCCTGGAGCAGAAAGGACAGGCTGTCTCTCGCCTTTCTTGCATCTCCTTGCAGGTAAGGAAATGATCTCTTTATTCTTATCAGCTGGTCAAAAGAGGTGATTATCCCACTGTATTTAGCATTGGTGCAACCTCATCTTGACTACAGTGTGCAGTTCTGGGCCTCACAATTTTGAGAAGGATGTTCATGTACTTGAATGTGTCCAGAGGAGAGCAACAAAGCTGGTGAAAGGGCTGGAAGGAATGTCCTATGAGGAGTGGCTGAGGACTTTGAGTTTGTCTAGTTTGGGAAAAGGAGGCTGAGGGGTGACCTCATTGCTCACTACAGCTTCCTGAGGAAGGGAAGTGGAGAGGGAGGTGCTGGTCTCTTCTCCCTGGTATCCAGTGATCGGATGCGTAGGAATGGTTTAAAGCTGTGCCAGGGAAGGTTTAGACTGGACATTAGGAAGCATTTCTTTACCAAGAAGGTGGTCAAATCCTGCAATAGGCTTCCTAGAGAGGTGGTCGATGCCCCAAGCCTGTCAGTGTTTAAGAGGCATTTGGACAATGCCCTAAACAACATGCCTTTACTTTTGGTGAGCCCTGAAGTGGTCAGGCAGTTAGACTAGATGATCATTGTAGGTCCCTTCCAACTGAAATATTCTATTCTATTCTACTCTATTCCATTTTATGCTATTCAAAACTGGATCGCTATTTACATGTAGACACATAGTACATATTCTTGGGGAATACATACAAAGACAATGTTTTCTCCCTGTAACTGAGAGTGCAACTAACAAAAGAAAATGTCGTGCACAGAGAAATAAGTTTCCACTGCTAAAGTGCAGCCAGAAAAAGGTTAGAAAAATATTTTGATGCCTATGAAATCATCTGAAAAGAACATTTCATTAATGTAAAGGGCTTTTCATTCTCTTCCTGTTTAACACCTTTGAATGTATTTTTAACTGGATTTTCTTCTGAGCTCATACAAGTTACTTGCTTCTCTATAGACAACTTCACTAGTGCTAAACCTGGGCCAGTCCTGTGTTGCTGGATGTGAAGGTGCTCAGAAATTGCACAACAAAGCCTAGTGCCAGCCTCATGGAGAGGGAGGAGGAATTGATCATTTTGTAGGTGTATAATTGCGGCTTCTGGGTCTAAATCCAGAATTTTTCAGTAAATTCTACTGGAGATTACTTTGGATTCCTACATTTCAGTTTCAAGATCACATCACAGGCTCCCACTTTGTACTCTTCTTCCCTGACAGTGCTCCTCACAGCAGGAATGTGCAGAACTCTCCTTTGCAGATGCATTTTTTCCAATCATCTTGCAGAAAATGTTCTTGCAATGCTGCATTATATGTAAAATATATGAAGTACTCAATCTAAACATTTAGAAAGGCCTGATATAGTCAGACCATACAGAGATACTAGCCATTCTGAAGCTGAAGGATTTTCAGAGAACAGTATTGGCTTCATGTCCTTGCATAGCTGGCAAGGTCAGTTCTGAACCTGCAGGATTTGCAGAGGTTGTGCCTTTGGAGGACAATCCAAAGGACCAGGAGTTGCAGGGGTGATACCTTTGGAGGACTGTCCAAAGGACTATTAAGAGTTTTAGTTTCCTCTCATCTTTATGATCTTAACTATTGTTAACATGGAAACAACCCAATTGCTTTTTTGTTTTCTCTCCCTGTCTTTGCTATACATATTTGAACACTCCAGCTGGTACCATTCCCTTCCAAATATACCACCATTCTCTCCTTCTACTCCTTTCTTCATGGTCCAGTTTGCTGCTCTCTTCACCTCCTTGTATCTCTCTTCTCTGTTGCTTCTGTATCTAAAGTATCCTGCCAGTGTCTCTATTTACATCTCTACCTCATTCAAGTCCCTTTTAATAAGTTACTCCTTTCAAAATGCCCAGGAAGAGAAACTAATAATGGGCCAAAAGATTACCATGAAGTCATTCACGTCTTTGATGCTGCATCCTGTCTCCTTTGTGTTCGGTCCTTTGCAGTGTGGGCTGCACTTCAGCACTCTCAGTCCTACCCAATGCCAAGAAACTTCATAAGTAATTAGGGGAAGCGATTTGATTTGGAGAATGAGGCACTAAACTTGCTCTGCTTTCGGCCCTGCCATTAAGCTGCTAAATGACCTTGAATAACTTTTAACCTCATCTGTCCCAATCTGTCTCATCCTGTGACTTTTTTCAACAAAACATGTAAGCTCCTGGGATCTTGTTATGTGCTGTTAAAGCCTCTTGAACGAAAAGCCCCTATTTTCCCGTTGGTTTGCTCAGCTGGGACTTACTCCCTGTAACCACACATTTACACTGTGAATATCTACATTTGAGCTATTCGCTAAAGTTTCCTAGGCAGTCAGAGGGGAACAATAGGCAGTTTTAGGTTGAGATTCACCTAAGCAAACGTAGGCTTCACCTTTGAGATGAAATGAATGGCTCCATCAGAATTCTTGCACGTTGAAAATAGTCCCCCCAAATATCAACTGGTTGCAATTCTTTGGTAAATTTAGCTGAAATATCTAAATTATATTGGGCCAACTAGATTGCATTTTTTAATAAATAAACTATTCCCTTAAAAAAAATCACCCAGATCTTCTGGGAAATAATAAATATTTGAAAGGTGATTTTTTTCTAAGTTTTTTTCAAAAGTTTCTTTGTAAATGGATTCTTGAACTTCTGCTTCACAAGGAAGTTTTATCATGGCTCCTGAAGAGCTATAACTGTGCACAATGCATGTAGACACACAACAAGGCAGCACACCGGACCCACCTCAGAGATCCCATGGTGGTTTTATGTAAGCAGAAAGCATGAGCTCCTTAAGAGCTCTCAAGAACTACATCGGTACCTAAACATCAATGTAACACCACAAAAATAAGATGTGACAAAGACACTTTTCGTGCCTTAAATGAGATCTTCCATGAAAAGGCATCTGTTGAAGAGGAAGGAATATTCTGTTTTCCTACCCAAAGGAAGAAGTTTTGAGAACAACAGACCCTTTGAAGGCAACTAGATGGAAGGGTCATGTCACTCACCAAATATGCAGAAATGGAAGAGCTGAATAACAGACTAGCATGAACATTACACCTATCACTGCTAATCAACATCACCTCATACAGCTGAAATGGCAGTAGAATATTGGAGTGTCTTTGAAAAAGCTAAATAACAGAATGAAGTTTTGAAAAAAAGTCAAAGTTTTGCCAAAACGTATTACGTGCACTCTACAAAGGGGTGTCTGTGCGCAACTGGGAGGGAAGCAATAATAATAAACTGGAGGAATAGCTTTCATAGGATAATAAATGAATTGCAAATAGCACACATGTCAGGCACACTAATTCTAAAACAGAAAACTGTTCCAAAACAGAAATAAAAAGAGATTGTGACTGGGACAAATAGCCTCCTCATCCTTAGAAAAGGAGAGACACTTTCCTGAGTAAAGGATTAATTTATAAAAAAAAAGAAATCTTTGGAGTTCAGGTGCCATTTTATGTGCCAAATTAAAAAAAAAAATACATACACCCATTCAGCCAACCCAAAATCCCAAGCACCTAGAGAGATTACTATGCCCAGTCAAAGAGATGTTTTAGAGCCCACCTGAAACCGGATTAGGCACAAGCAGGAGAATGGGTCTAGCCCTAGAAGAATACCTTCCGCAAGGAAGAAAATTCAGGGAATTCATTCAGTTGTTAGTCCCAGTTATTGAAAATGCCTGTCCCAGCTGTGTGAGGCTGGAGAAGTCATCGTGGACAATGAAAAACAGAGAAGTACACAGATCCTGTGAAGGCGACAGAGGAGTTAGTACCTTCCTGTGAGTCTCTTCCTCCCAGCGCTCCTCAGGAAGGGCTGGTAAAATGTGGAGGGTTAATTATTTCAGCTCGTGTGAGTTTGATACTCCAGAGAAACATTGGAGTGGTTTGTAATTCTGAAAACTGGAAATTGCTCAGCCAAAACCTTAGTTAGTTTGAAGCCAGGAATCCACTTCTGTATACAGCAGCTGGAGATGTAAAGCAGAGGAGATACAACTACTCAACTGGACGGAAAGTTTCATCAGTCCCTACATCCCCCCGATCCCATGCCACTGCATTGACCTCTAGATCATTGCTAAGGCAAGAGAGGATTGTCTGTTTTTAATAAATCTGCTGAGACCAGTGCAGTACAACTATGTAATGTGAACACCTGGTAACTGAGGACAGAATGGAGGCTAATCACCTCATTTTGAATGGGAAACCAGCCTAAATAACCATTTGCATTTATTATCAGGCTGGATTTTAGCTGGACGTGGAAAAGAAAATTGTATCTTTCAACAAGCCCCTTGAGCCATCCTGTTCAAGGAAGAAATAGCACTGAGACATCACAGTAAGGTAATGGAAAAACATCGTCTTCTTTCTTGAAGTACATGTCTAATGGTTAGAGCTATCTTTCTTTGGTGGTAACATTGTGCAGGCCTATAGGAAACAAAAATTATGTGTAGGTGCTCAGAGACAACCCAGGAGCAGCCAAAGATGAATCCAAACTATGATCCTCCAGTCTTCTTTGACGCAGAGCAGTGACAACCTGCATCTTCAGAGACTCACATTGACACATCCTCAGAGGATCAGCAGCAGTCTTGGAGTCACTTAGGAGTCCTAATACTTAGGGCAAAGCCTTTTAGAACTGAATAGGGCTAAAAAAAAGAAAATATGCTGTAGAAATTAGTCTACAAAACAACACAGTGTCATAGACAGCAAAAGCCTTTCTACAAGAAAGCTGAAAATTCTGCATTGAGGATGTAATTCTAAACTCCCCAGAAGGATTTAACCACTGGTTCAAAGGTAAACAGTTCGCACTGCTTGGGTTAGTAAATAATGTTCTACTGCAATGCCGGTGCTTGTGTCTGACTTCTGTAAAATTACTGCTTATTTCTTTCCTGTCGGTGAAAGAGCAGTTCTGATGTTGGTCAGTAACGGAAAGGGATGCTTGAAAAACAGAAGTAAGAGGGTGGTTTTGTAGTGAAAATTAATTTAGACAATTTGGTGTCTATTACAACCTGAAGTCAGACAGTGTCTGCATGCAAATGTCGGGAGGTATTGAAAGGGAACCTCACGCAGTGAGAGGGTCCTTTTTCTTCATTAGCATTTACAAAGTAAGTAAGTGACATAAATATGGGATCTGATGACTGGAAACACACTGGTCATGTCCTGCATGTCACAAGGCTCTCAGCGCTCTGTGCTTAGCACAATGTGCTACTATCATGTTCAGGTGCTCTCTTCATCCAATTGACTTGGAGGATTTATTATCATTGTGGAAAGGGTCTGTAATCTCACTTCGGTAGGACATGGCTATCTGCTGCTGCACACAAGCAAAACCTTTGTCCTTTGATTCCTTGTCCCTTGAGCGAAATGGCTGGACTTAGGGGAAGGTAATAAGGATATTCTCAGATGCCCTAAATTCTTTGCCACACTGTCGATGGCTGGAAAGCAAGGAAAACAGAAACAGAGTGTGACTCAGAAAATGACAGTGCACGCCCCAAGCCTTTGGACAATGCCCTTAATAACATGCTTTGACTTTTGGTCAGCCCTGAATTGATATTCTATTCTATTCTATTCTATTCTATTCTATTCTATTCTATTCTATTCTATGACAAGGGTTAGAGGGTGTATTCCAAGAAGAGGAGTCAGTTGCCTTTGCCTTCAGATCATGTCAGGAAAACAAGTCATAGATTGTTCACAGAGGGTGACATTAGCAATTACCTATATAAAATAATTCCTGCCATGCTGCGTGACCACTGCGTGTGTGAGACGGGAAGGGAGCAAGGCCGAAGGCAGTGGATGGCCTTGCACTGAGGCAGGTGATTTTGAGCAGCTTCCAGATGGCACTGGTGCAGTATGTTTTATCTGCTTCATGAATAAAGTGGATCTGTCATTCAAGTCATTCAGACAGGGTTTCTGTTTACTGTCCTGGAAGTGTTTGACTTTACCTGGTTGTTTTCTTGCTGTTACTCATGAAATAAAGATTTTTATCTGTTACAGTGGAATAGCCAGAACTTCTTTATTGTCAGTTCTGTTGAAACAGGAGGCCAGTGATGACTGGTAGAGCTGGCAGCCTGTGCAGGCTGACGTGAAAAATAATTTGCTGATCCCTGTCATTCAGATAAGGACAAAGGACCAGGTCCAGCTCCAGGGGAAAAGTATATCTTAGACAAGGGCCTGCAGTTTGGCAAAAGCCAAGGCAGCAGAGGGGTACGGGTGGGGAGATATTTCTGAAGTGAGGATTGTGGAAATAGCATCTAAAAGACAAAGCAGGGATGGCAGGTAGCTAAAAAAAAAAAAAAAAAGTTTACAAGATTTCGTGCAGAAAGGAAGGAAGAGACAGAAAATACATGCTACAAGAACAAGTGTGCAAAATCTTTCCACCACTCTCATCTAGCCTTAGTATTGCACAGAAAAAAATGGGAGGTATTTTTGGTACAGCTTTAAAACAGGCAATCATTTGCTTGAAATTACACTAAAATAGCTGGTTTTAATTTCCCTGTTGAAGTACTTTCTTTTGCTTGATGTCAGTAAGTGGCCAGAACAAGATGGCTCAGAAGAACAGTAGGAAGCTTTGTAATGTATGATTGCAGAAAAGAGTTAGCAGGGACAGTAATCTGAATGTCTTTAGATCTAATATTAATTCCTTTTAGCCTAGCAGTGGAATTGGAATATACCGTTAGTAAGCGTTACATGCCGTACCCTAATTACAGTACTTACATACAAGAAATATTGTTATAATGCAGCAGCCCCTGCCTTGGCCTCCTCATGCTCAAATACATGAGACAATACACTTCCCACGAGTCTTTCAACATGCCAGACAAATGTTTTTTCCAGAGAAAAGACAAAAAAGGAAATTTGATGAAGGCTGGGGCAGGGGAGATGAGAGGAAGGAGACGGAATGGGGAGTGATAAAATGGTGAGTACAGAAAAGCACTGGCTGTACAGAAGGATTAGCAGGGCTGTGGCACCCCCTTTTGCAGCACATAGTAGTATTTTGTCACATGAAGGATGAGAATAACCAGCACTGGGACCTCCTTCTATGTCTCCCACCCTGCAGACACCATCACTGCTGCATTGGACCATGACAGCGGCAGATGAACAAGATATTACTCATATTACTGCATTTAAAAGATGGGTTCAAGCTAAACTGCTAAAAAGCATTTTATTTTTTTTTATTTAACTTTTAAATCTCAAAATATTCCTTGAAGGCAGTTCCTCAGCAGGAGCTGAAGGGAAATAGGCTGGTTATGTTTTAATGGACTAGTCCCAGAGAGCTTTTCATAAAATAGTTACAATATTATAAATGAGAAATATTATAAGAATAGCTAAAATGGGAATTTTACACAAAGTGTGCTGCCTTTTATTTGCACATGACCTCAATGATTATGTGCAAGATTTGGCCGTCCTCAAAATAAGTGCCACATTCTGGTTAGAGAAATATGATGCCTTTGTTTTGGCAGAAAATAAATCTCTTAAGGTAATCAAAAATTCATGTAGTATTCTAAAAATATCCCCTCCAAAACTGTCTGTGCCAGGCAAAACAGGACAAAATATTTGCCTTTGACAGGGATATTGATCTATAAAATGTTTCTTTTCTTCTCCCTCCTTTGCCCTCTTGATTTTCTTCCAAGCTCCCCTCTTCTGGTGCTTTCAACAGAGCACGGGCTTCTTCTGGGAAGGGGTATCTTGAAACACAATTTTGCCAGCTATTCCCTGATTTTTATTTACACTGAGGCCCTTTGCAATGTTCTGTCAATTTAGAGAGGGTTTACATCCATTTTTAGCTCTTTAGGCTTCCCTCAGCATGTATAAGGACCTTTGTATGAACAAGGACTTAATATGCATGTTATTGCTTTGGATGCTCTCTCCCCTGCGTAGAAATAAATGGAAGTGAACCTGGAAAAAATGTTTCACTTCCTATGAAAGTCAATCCACCTAGAAAGGAATCCTCATAAAGAGCAATACTGCTCGAGGCAGGGATTTCTCTGAATAAAGTAAGTGTCTAGGTGCTCAGGAGGTGGATTTCCTATTCATTGGTGTACACTAGCAGCTTTATAATGCTATGGTGACGCAAAGCACCTATACTAGCTTAAAAATACAAGGTTTAGGATCGCTGGAACAGCAGTGCAAAGCAGCTGGGCTAGACTAGTGTATCTGGCACTTGCTATACTGGTTGTGGAAGCTAGTTTAGACCAGCTGTGGCTTCCTTACATTGGTCATTGCTCACCTCTCACATCTTTTTAATCTAGGGTGAGGAGAAATTGCACCACTATACTCTTCCAAGATCAGGATTTTGTTTAATGCACACTTTTCTTCAAAGGACCAAGTGTCAAAAAAAATTCTGCAGCACTCTGGCTGATATGATTACAAAACAGAACGGGGTTTTGGGTGGAGTGAGGTTGTTTCTTGTTTAGCAGAAAACAGCAAGTCACTGAGGGGATGGAATTTCCAAACAACAAATATCCCACCTGTCTCTTTGACCTGGCACCGTGTCACACCAGAAGAGTGATGGATTAAAGCTTTTATACAGTTGACTGCTGTTTCTGAGTCTCATTTTTCCACCAAGGGCTCTATTTCCCCATTAGCAAATGTTTTTATTTCAGCCAGACTACAATGCTTTGTTTGTGTTTGTTTGGGAATCTGTGGTTATGCCTGGTCAAAGGAAGGTGGAGACACAACCCATCCCTTATGTGGCTGTCTTTTAATGGCCCTGAATGCTGCTGACGGGCAGCTGTCCCTTCTGCTCCCACACTGTACTTCAGGCAGACCATTACTGAGATAAACCAATATAACCTATTGAGCATAAGTTGACATATGGATTTTGAGGGACAAAATCAGACAAGAAAGAGTTTAAATATGGAATCTCCTTGCACAGACTGATAAATTCTCTGTTTGTGAGGAGGAACAACACAGAGGCTTACTCTGAACTCAGTCAATCATTTCAAAATGCAGTCAATAAAACCAGTGTATAATAGCTGCTGGTAACCACAACCATGCGTCAAATGAACCATCATATTTTCTAGGAAAGAGGATGTAAGAAAGTCTGGTTATTGGACCATTCTTTTTCCTGGAATGCTATATGTCTAAAATAGCAGCTTAACAAAACACCACAAAGATCAAGGGACGTTTGCTGTCAAAGACTAAAAGAAGCACAGCGTTCCTACACTGAGAGGCCTTCGAGGTCTGAAGGAGCACTGAAAATGGTCTTTCAGCTTCTCTTTCTCTCCTTTCTGGTTTATTTTTCATCTGTATTTATTTGTAATTATTTGCAGAACTAAATCCTTCTTTCTTCTAATTTTCCAGTCATATTTTCACATGGAATAGGCTTAATGTTTGTTTAAGACCCATGATATAAACTGGCATTCAGAAATCTGAAAATATACATCCTTATCTTTGTGCATACCTGTAAGTACATGGAAAGTAGCCAGCTACTCTGGTAGCAGTTTCAGGCTAAGGTTTTCAGCCTTAATATTCAAAGAAGTCCTTCAGGTCTTCAAATTTTGTGACAGGGCTTAGTGTTCCAGTGACCTCCGAGAAATGCTACCATGTTCCTGGTCCTTCTTTCCCTGCAGCCCTCAGAGACGACAGGTCAGCTCCATAATTCCTAGTACTTTCATATTTTTTAGAGCCAAATAGTAAGGGAACCATATCTCTTCTATGACCTCTTATAACCCTTCAGACAGTTCTTGGTGGGTTTTATCCAGTGCGTAACTTTCAAGGAAATTCAATTAAAGGATGAGCGGGTCATCTGCACCTTGTAACCTGTCACCTTCTCAATGCAAGAGCAAGCCTGGGATCCAAGATCAGGGCTATGCACAGTCCCACGAGGTGCCAGTTAGTTGGAGTCATTCATTCAGAGCTGCATCTCTGCTACGTTCAGGCTTTTGGGTTTTCATGAACAAAACGAACACTTTCATCTCCTTCTTGAAATCTGGAAGCAGCCTGCACTGTTGACAACACATTGGCATAATCCTTGCCATGGGCATTTAGCGAGCTGTTGGATATCATGAGAGTTTAAGCTTCCAAACAGCTTTGAAATACAGGCCCAAGACCCAGTTGATCACACCTAGACCTGAGATCACGGAACTATCTGAATCTGGTTGAGTTCCCACCTTTTTCTCAACAGAAAGAAAATACTGCAAGTTCCTCATGTGAAGAAAAGGGGAAGCCATCGCAGTTGCTCATGAAAATCAGTCGTGGAAAAAGAACTGGGAAGTCTGGAGTAGTAAGAGTGATTATATATTATTGCATTAAAATGTGTTCCTCTCTTGGGGAAAACACCCTGCACGCCATCGTTTTGTGCAACACACATCCAGTAAGCCAGTTAAATTTCTTTGAGGGAGTGAAAAGAAATAATATCCCACCTGAGGGGAGCATGAGGTCTTTCCTGAAGATACCGTAGCTTTTGCTTAGACTGTGTGTCCAAATGAAATAATTTGCAACTTCTGACACAAAAGCAGGAAGGAATTGGATTTAAGAATCACACACCACATGGAAATAAGAGGTTTTGCACAGCCTGGTTGAGTTCCTTCCTCCACCTCTTTCTCCTGCCAGATCCTCATGAAAAGAGCTAAAATAATCTCATGAGACTATCTATTACTGACAGCTCGTTATACTAATTTGAATGTGATTCTTTCTTTCAGTTTAAAACTGGAGATGGTTTTGCCATTCATGAATTGTGTTCATATTTGTTATAAAAACACAGTGCTGCAGAATTACATCTGACAGACTGATCTCCATATCTCCAGGACCAGTGTTAATAAATCAGTGGAACAGATTCTCATTAGATGTTTTGTTACTTTCCACTTTTGTTATCGGGGCAATATTTTTCTGTAAATTTGCAGAAGCACAGCCATGTTTAAAACTCTTCTTTCAGAGATTTACCAATTTATAAGTAGTTTGTAATCTGTAATTGTAAAATAGTCCTCTTTTTCCCCTGGAGATACCAGTATTATGCAGTAGAATTTTGCATGTCTGTGTAAGATCTTGTACATGCACGCACAGAAGCACATGCTGTTGCATGATTTGCCATTGAATGGAAATTTCTCATAAATATAAATTAAACTATTCCACACAAGTGAATACACTACAAACACAATTACATCAATGTGTTTCTTACATATTTTGGCAAATTAGTAGGATCTGGTTATCAAATTTATGATGTTCTGCTCCCATAATAAATAATCTGTGAACCCATTAAAACTGTGTTTCTCATATATCATTAACTACAATAGACCCAGCACATGTGCAAGCATAATCTCCTTCCTAAAGCCAGATACTGTATATCAACTTCAGGGTTTGCTATGTGGCCTGTTTATGATATTCTTGAAACCGAGGCTATATATGTTTGCTATGTATTTGAGGCCTATAAAAGATTGGGTTCATTTCTCCAGATGTCAAGTAAGTTTTCCACACAACAGATTCATCTGAGTATGCATTCAGTACCTCCCACCATCAGATCCAATCCTTAATCTGCTAATTACCAGCCAAAAGCAACCCCTCCATTTTTAACTTGCTCAAAATTACAGGTAGACAAAATATTTTCTGCTAATATAACATCTTCCAGCTCCAGCCTCAACTCACAAATGTCAGACCGCTTCCATTCTCCTCTACCATTATGTCTATCCATTTTAGAGCCACTAGCAGGTAGTTTTATTTTCTTAGCATCCTGCAGCAATTAATCTTCAGACAGTTATATTTTCTGTAGCTCCAGAATAACTCTGCCTCCCCTATAAAAAAGTAAAAACACTCTGATAGTGAAAAAAACAGGTTAAATAATTTGCTGTGGTTCCACTGGAGCTCTGTGCTTAAGGCATCTTGCAGGAGTGCCAGCGCAGTGCCAGTATGGTACTGAAAGCCACCCTTCCTTTGGGCAATACATACTAATGCTTTTGCAAATACCCATGAATTCAACCTGAGAACAATGTTGCTCTTCCCACCAGCGGCACCACCTCTCACTGCAAAAGAAGCAAATTGCGGTTTGAATAAAAGCTGGTAATTGCCATCACTCTGCACTACTGTGCAGAAGAAAAAGTTGCACTCAGTCTTCCACATATTTGTCTCTCCCTCCCCCCCACATTCGTTTGTGAATTTCCACGTGTGAGAACATTTTTAACCTGTTCTGTTTCTGACAAAACTCAGAGAAGTGGCAGTGATATTACAGCCATCTAGCATAACGTTTACTAAATAATTCTTCCTTACATCCCACCACTGTTTTCTTTGGAGGGAAATAAACATTCTTACAAATACAACAGATGACATATGAAATTATAAAAGTGCCTATTGGGTAAATGAAAGATCTCCTTTATTCTCAAAAACATCCAGCTTTACAAATCTAATGTGGAGTGCTGTACTATGCCAGATACATTTGGAAACCATCCCAACTATCACTTTGAAACTCTGCCTATTTAAAAGTTTTGGCAACTTTAATCACAGGCACAAAAGCTTCAACAAAATTGCTGTTTTAATGAGGCAAGCTCTGCCAGGAAGCAACAGAGCAACCGATGCCATCTGTTTGTATCTACCCACATTTAATCTATTAATGTGAGCCAAACTTACAGTCATCAGTATTGTTTTACTGGTATCATTATCTGGCCTAAAAATAAGCTATGGGTCTTATTCATTGCTGAAGTAACTGAAATCAGCACTGTTACACCAGATATAAGTTTGATTCAATGCTTTTTTGGCCAGAAAAGAAAACGAAAAGTTCAGCTCCACATGCCATGAATGCAAGTGAATCTTGGCTAAGGAGACAAATGCTTTTTTTCACATACGCATTACAAGCTGAGAACTAACTACACTTGTGCGTCACAGTGACTGCATCCTGAATCTCTGTGGAGTTAAAATACATGGAATAAAAACAAGTTTAAAAGATGTTACTATGTTCCTGCGCTACTATCAAGTTTCTATTCAATGATCCAACATGCAGTAGCTAAATAAATCAAACTGGTTTCTTTCTAATGCAAGCCCTAGGTCCCTCAAGATTTTTTTTCCATATATTTTCCACAGTTATAAAACCTTTGAACAATTGCAATGATAAAACATGAATATGGGCATTAGTGGTTTCCTTTTATTTCAGTGCAAAACTTAAAACCATGAATTGATTTGACACTCCAAAGAGAGACACTGCTGAGAAATGTCAGCTTACATTTCATGATGTCTCTGTCTACACATTAAGAATGGAGTAACCAGGGTTGAGTGTGAACTGCAGGAACCTGGAGCAGTTCTTGAGCTCTGATTCTCAGTATGAGCTCTAGTTATGTCTCAGTTCCCATATAGAGAGTATGGTAGGTACAAACCTCACCTCCCCACCTCCTTACGCCACCCTCCCCCAGTTTGCCCTCATTTCCTAGCTTCTAAGCAGAAGACTCTGGCTTTCAGGAAGCCAAAGCAAGATCCACCAGGATCCCTGCTCTGGTCAGCACCAGGATTGTGGAGGTACCTTAAAGCACACTTGTCCTGCAGTCCAAGGTAGTTTAAAATGCTTCAAAATGTCTTGAAGAACATGCAAGGCAAACATCTGTGTCAGCTTATGTCATGCCTGTGAAGATTAGTCTAAATATTTTAAGCAACAATATGGTCCCATTCACAACACTATTTCTGAGTGCCACAATCCAAACGAGGAGATGACTGAAAGAGGAAAGTTCATTAAGAAAGTGATGGTGTGTCTGAAAAAACAGTGAAGGTTTTCAGAAAGGGATGATGTGAGCTTGTGAGGAATAGAGACCATTATCTTCCTTGGCTGGCAACAGCCATCGATCCTGCTGGAATATTTAAGCCTAGAAAGAGGAATTTATTTATTTCCTATTGGACAGTATGAGGCTGTACACAGGCAAAAGGAGATGCAGAATGTCTACGTGTTGTTTAACAAGTACTAACACAAAATAGAGACAATCAAAGCAAAGGAAGAGAAACTATAATCTTTTTAACTCCTGTAGGATCTGGAATAGGACATTTCTAGTCAGTGGAGAAGGAAATTTTCTGGGTTTCCCACTTGATTCTCATATGTAAGAATGAATGTGTGTGGAATCACTGTTCTCCAGCACTCTTAAACATAGTTTACTGCAAGAAAGATGCTAGTTTCATCGGCTGACTATAGACATTCTGCTGCAGTAGTGATAATTCTTCCCAGTTCCTTGAGCCTTTCATGACTATTTCTGACTTGTTCAAAAAACGACTTATGATCACCTATATCCTCTGAGTTAATGATACAATTATTTTTGTTGTTTTGGGGAGCTTATGTTATTATCTCTGAGACTATACTGGATTTGGGGATTTCAGTTTGGTCTGTAGCAGCTCATATGTATCACAAATCTAATACATACCACAGGGCAGAGACTAAAACAAAACATGTAACTGAGGATGGCATTTCTGTAAAAGCCCAGAGTGCTGCAGTACATTGGCTGGCTAATCTGTCATGACAAAGAATTATTATATTCATAAGTCTATACCACACAAACCAAATCCTCTGTTCTAAATGAAACTACTCTGGTTTCATAGCAGTGCCACTTAGATTGCATTATAGTCCATTATCCATGGCCTTGTTCTGGTCATAAGTGATGACAGACTCTGGTGCCTTATCTAGCTATATTGTCCATTTACTTTCAGTGCTAAAACAATAGGCATAAACCAAATCTGTTTTGTAAAGATTTGGTACAGCTTGATTCCTATATCTACCTCAGCCTCCTCTCTGCCAAGTACTATATTTTGCTTTTTGATCAAACTTTTTGAATGTATCAGTCTTCTCTTTTTTCAACAGTGCTCCTTTTATCTTGCATGCCTGACTCTTAATCATTAGGATTTCACTAAGCTGTGACACGAGCAAACTATTCCGGCATTTTCTGCCCCTTTAATGCCAAAGTTCATAGCAGTTTATAGATTTTACATTACTGTGTTTACTTCACATTTTATTAGTGTATATATATTAGTATATCATGTTCTGACTTTGCAGAATGTTACAGGATTTAATGTTGACTTCTCTTAAACACAATAAATCACAGTTTTCAAACCCAGATTACTTTAAGCATCACTGGGCTGGATGACCCCAAAGGCATATGTGCTGCAGCACTCCTGGAGAGAAGCACGGCGGCTGCTGTGTCTGCTCCAGCTGCAACTCATGGCTTTTACACCATTCACTGCAGAAAAAAAGGTGCAAATGAGCAAGTTTAGGGTAACCTCCAAAGAAAATGTCTTCCTAAGCCACCAGGCCTAGGTACTAGATTAAGCTCTGAAAAAGATGCATGGCAAATAATTAGGGAGACTAAGAAATATATTTTTTTTTACGTTTTAGTTCCATATTATTTTGTCAGTGTAAGAAGAGGTTTATGCTGGCCTTGGGCAGCATGGTAGTGGGGTGTCAGCAGCAGAGGCAAGGGAATACCATGCAGAAGTTGCATTTAGAAAGGAAAGTACTCATACTAATAACAAACACATTTCTGCACTTTGGGTGCTATGCTGCTGTACAAGGATATACAAATAATTCCCCTATACACACTGACCCAAACTCTGCTGTGTAACATCCATAAATACAGACCTTAGCCTCCAAACACAGAAAGTAGTTAATCTACTATGATCCACCTTATTTTAAAATAGCAATGTCACAACTGTTATAATAGCCTCTGATATTTATTTTCCAAAGCTAAATCCAGACCATCAGCCATATTTAGCAAGCACTGGAGCACGAGCCACCTCTCCAACACCGGTTCCTCGGCACGGAGCTGGAACGACGCAGCAATGAATCAGTTACACGCTGCAGACCACGCTCCAGCTGTCTTACAATAAACTAAACTGCAGCAGCAGCAGCTCCAGAAGTTCACAGTAGCGGCACTAATTTTTACCAGCTGAGGACTTGAGCCTTTATCTCTTGTTTAGACTTCAGAACAGACCTCAGATTTCTGCAGCATGAGTTTCTTCTAAACAAAGGGCTGATCTTTGGGTTTCCCCTTTTGCTCAGCTGCTGAGCGCCAGCCAGCGCAGAGGACCGTTTCCCAACAAGCGATGGGGTGTTTACAGAGTTTGCTCGGCCCAGAGAGCGCGATCTCCCTCACACTGCAATAGCGAGCAGCTCTGGTGACAAAATGACGCCTAATACCTGGAACAATGCTGCTGTGGATGCGGGAAATGGAGTACCTACCACATGGGTGCTACTGAAATGAAACTGGCCCCATATGCCAACTTTGCAAAAAAGAACACTTTGTTCCTGCCTGGCCTTGGCAAGCTCTTAACCCTGGCTAATTTAACGTTAAAGCTACACTAGCTGTCTCAGATCCATATTGTTAAAGCCAGCTGGATATGCCAAAAACTACAAAGAGAGCGAGCTTTTTGCCTAAACAAATATTACTGACTGTCACTTTGTATCAGGACTTAATCCTGTTAATGAGCTACAGGTGGGGCAATTTCCCTGATTGAATGCATTTTTCAGAGACCATTTCCATTCACTGTATTGCTTGCTGATAGCCATAAGGTATGTACCGTGATCCTGACTTTGCTCTTACTCAGCAGTTCATTATTTAGAGTGCCTTTTGCTTTTACATTGACTCAACCCTGTTATCTCTACCACAGCCTCAACGAAACGCTGTTCCCATTTATTGCAGGGTTTGCAAGCTGTATTCAGATTTCCACCAGGCTGCAGATTCATATTTTGTGTTGTGTAAAGGGGTTTGGGGAGGTTTCAGCTGCTTTCACACTAGTTCGGTTCTGCTGTACTGAATATTGGAAATTTCATGGGATTAAATTAACAGCAATGAAAATGAGGTAATTTCCTTGGTTATTCCACTTCAGATCTTAAGATCTCACTTTGTGCTGCATAGAAAGAGGCCCATGGATTGGAAAAGTTTAGCATCTGATTAAATATGAAAATTACTCCAAAAATGCTATTTATGTTAATAAAAAATATATATATATATTTATTCTTCATGTGTGTTGCTTTAATTTGATCCCACCATGTTTTCATGCATGTAGAAGCAACATGAGAAAGTTTTTCTTTGCTTCTGAAAACCAATGATTGAATTCATTTCCCTGTTTATGTTGTATGGGCATCCTTGGAAGGAAAATCCAGCGCTACCGAATAAAAAGATGCCACCTCAGCCCCCTGGAAACTGGGCGAGTAGCCGTTCTTATATTGACCCTGCTTAGGTGCAGCAGGCTGGGTGAGTAGTTCTTTGGCCAAGCTTTGCAATGTGACATCCTGGCTTTCTTAGCTCCACTTTCTCTCCCAGGAAGAAAAAGATGGGAGAGGAGGCAGCCAGGATACTTGGTTTACTATCCTCCAAATAAGAATATACTATTTCAGGTAAAACATTTTGTGTTTATAATCTTCCTTTTTTTGGTTGGCAAGTGGGAAAAATATGAAAAGCCCACGTTTTCAATGAACATGGATTTTTAAAAAATCACCTATCTTGGAAAATTCACTTCTTTTCACTGAAAGCCACTTCTGTTGCTGAAAACCACATAAAGATCAGTGCTAGTTCCGGGCATAAGGCCTGCACACCGAACTTCCCTAGGCTGTTTCGCAGATCAATACCGCAGATGATTTGCTGCTTGTTTTTAAACTAAGTACTCGACAAAAAGGGGTATTTTGGGTTAAACGAACAAGCACCTCTTTGAGTACAGGAACCAATAAAAGGCTGGCCTGCAGCAGACGGCTATCTCATGCTTTGTGTGTTTTTACCTGAATTAGATTAGTGCTGCAGTGCGATTTCACCCTTATTAGACACTGGGAAGGCTACACAATGTAGCACTAAGCTCAAGGAAAAGTTCAGAGAGAGTTCACAGCTAATTAGACATCCCAGGCTCCTCATGGCAAAGCAACTTTAATGGTGGAGTGGATTCTTGCATGTCTGATATGACCGAGCTGCACAGGCGTGGATTTTTACTGTCACCACCCCATGGGGCTTCTCCAGTGCCTGAAAACTACTGGATCCAGCTGGTGGCTTTCCCTCAATGGTGAACAAATAAGTGCTGTCTCTCCCCTCCCAGTTTACACAAAATGTTTACTGGAAAACCAATGAGAGTTCTGTTAAAAAATATCAGAGTTATACGTCGCTTAAATATTTATGACAGAACAGCATAATGAGGCATAACTGGGACCCAAAGAAAGGGTATATGTAGCTACTACCATTTAGTATAACTTTTTGTCTGACTTTTCTAAACAAATTGTAAAGTTAAAGTGAGTTGTGGGTTTTTTGTTCTTTTTTTTTAATATTATTTTTATGCTAAATAATCAGACGTTAAAGATATATCTGGTATTGCCAAAACAATAATATCAGGTTTATGGAAAAGAATTCAAACATAACCCTTACTAATTGTTGTATTTGTTACCTTCCCAGTTATAACAATATAATTGCCAGAAGTCTGATTATTTATGAAATGGTGTGGCAAAACACATGCATGTATCTCTCTTTAAACCACTGAAACCTGGGATGTGGGTAGGAATTCAGAGGTGTTTCACCCTTAATTGACTGTCATAGAGATTGTTTCTTTGCCTTCAGTATAAAAGAGACTTGTTGCTCTATTTTAAAAGTAATTGTTGGCATCAAATAGTTATATTCCAGGCACCTCTGCCCAGAAAGCTTCACAAAAAATAAAATTCCCTCTTGCTCAGATGGTTGGGCTCACCTATCACTTCTGCCCCACTTGGTTGTATTTTCAGCATGTGAGTGGGAGACCACTGGCTCACGAGCTGTTTGCTGACAGTCTTTGCTGGAGTCTATTCGCTGCCGAGTGCCGGGCTCTTCGATGGCAAAATCTGGCCTGTGCCCACTGACTGGGCTTTAGCTGTGCTGTGTTAATATGCTCTTTCAGGATCTGCTTATTACTGCTTAAAAGGAAAACGTAAGAGGTTCTATTTCCTGAATAATCACAATTTTTACTGTCTTGGGATATAAAGAATGTGGATTAAAAACTATGTAAAGTTGAGGAAAATACATAGCTAGTACAGCAGTATCTCATTAAACGTGATCTATGCAGTAATATGACATTACACATGGTGTATTCAAATAGTTCAACACTGTTGAATGATAATTCAGGTAAAATAAAATGTCAATTAGCATATCACAAGAAAGCTCTGAAGCACTCTACATAAACTTCCGTGCTTTTATTTCAGTCATGAGCTAATTAATTTTTTTTGAAACAGGCTTCATTTATGAATTTTGGAAACTAAATGAAGCGCGGCAGGGATTCCAGTTTACTGCCTAACAAAAACTGTTGCTCTTTTAACAGTTCTGACAGGCACAGCTGAGTCTTACAAGAGCTATTCCCTTCTCTCCAACCCTTTCTTTGTCCCCTTAAACACTCTGTTGCCATATTAATAATCAATGTGGAAAATTTGCAATTACCTCACCAGCATATTGTAGGGAGCTGATTTGCTCATTTGTATCTTTCTCAGCTGATTCTCAAGGAACTATACATTGCAAACAACAGGAAGGCTTTCAATGTGCGTGTTATTTCATATACAGTGGACGCATATTTGTGACATACATTTTATAGATTGTATAGTGGTAATATTTGTAGCTCCATCAACAACAACAGGTAAGAGTTTTAAGGGAATGGTAGTTTGAAACAAAGATTGCCCCAAAGAAAGAGGGCTTGAGTTGCGATGCATTAGAATGTTTGTACATATGAAAAATACTTAAGAAGTCACCCCTTGGTCTGAGTTCCAGAGCCAGGATGTGTGGAGCAGATTTCACTGCCGAAGTGTTAAAACAATTAATCATAGACTGTAGGAAAGTCACTCTGAGTGTTACGGGAGGAGAAGCTCAGGGGCACGGCCATGCAAGGACTCCAAAGAGATTTCCTTATGCTGGCACAGAGATGACTTTCTGCCCCATCCACACATTCCTACAAAGACTGCCAAAAGCTGCCAATTTCAGCCCATCAGTGAGACTCTAAACTCCTTATTCCTGAATCCCAAAAGGCTGCTGTCTCATCCCATGTGCAAAAAGGTCTCAGAAGTCTAATGCCTTAGGATTATTATTATTATTAGCTGGCTATCATTTATGGTGTGAAGGAAAGGGACTGCAGCTGGGACTGCAGCTGGGGTGTGGCTTGCCAGTTTTCAACTGGAGTTGAACTGGAAATATACAGCAGCTTTCCTCTAAATCTGCAACCACAGCGTCAATATTTACATGAGCAAGTGAAGACAGAGATCCACCATGTCCACATGCATCCATGGCAGGGTACCAGTTGCTTAGCCTATGCATACACACACCCACCTCTGCCTCATACATGTCCTGCAAAATGTGAATGGATGGACTCTTTGAGAAAGAAATTACTTTGGGGCCTCATGTAACTTTTTTAGGAGGACAATATCGTACTACCCAGCATATTGTATATGGCATAGGTTGTGAGAACACCAGTTAGGTTAAAGGAAAAATCCTTACTGTATGTAAAAGCTGCTTTATATTTAATTTACACATTTTCCACAAGAACTATTGAAAACCCTGACAAAGTGATATATGAGCAAATAAAATGTAAGTTTACTGCATACAGACTCACACTTTCTGATACATTTTTTCTCAAAATTCTGTGCCAACTGTTTCCCTTGCCATTTTTCTCAAAACCCACTGTGCCAACCAAATGTCATTAATATGTGACTTTCCACACAGATAGATAGTATTGCAATTTTTCAAAATACTAGACTAAGGCTATTAAGAATGTTGCTTTAAACTTGCACCAAAATCAGAGGATATGAAGGAAGCAGACAATTGGCAGAACTAGCCTTTCTACCACATATGTCAGTAAGACCTATAGCTTGGGAAAACGATGCTTTCTGGAACATAGCACTAATGTATTTACCATATGCTGTGCTAGAAGCTTTTTACATTCATGCTAATAGTCTGCAAACTTGGTAATTTCACACACACAAACTAGAGCTCTCTTTTTATGTTTCAGCAAAGATTTAATGTATGGTGCTGTAACATTACTAGGCTGCGTTACTTTTACCCATGCTATAGACTCTATCAGTAAGCTGTGAAATGCTGTCAGAAGTAACAGTAACTGCACTATGCTTTGAAAAAGTCCAAGTCCTCTACATTATAAAGGTTATTGGCCTTGCTTCTTATCCCTGCATCTATTTATTCCTTAGTTAGAAAAGCCGCATCATTTGTAAAAGACCTGCTAGCCATTACTAGGCACTGCAGAGATTCTAATAGAAGGGGAAATAAATACATAGAAAGCTGGAAATGCCCATTTCAGAGCTTACAATGAAAGAAACAAATAAGGCAACTCGGGTCTGCACGTCTATTCCAAGAAGAATGATATCAAAGCACAAAACAGCAGCAGCCTTGACCACAGGCAATCAACCAGATCTCCTTTAGGTATTCCACAGTCTCTCCTTGCTTTAAACACCTTCCCGGACCAATCCACCGCTAACGTTGCATGGGCAGCAGCAGAAAGAAGAACGTACATGAACATGTGAGAAGAAAAGCTGAGCAAGACTGGAATGAGGTTGTTTGTGTTGAAAACATTCCTTGATGCTGCTGGCTACTTTTGTTCTTCCTTTTATCCCTTCGTCTATTTCCCAGCTAGGCTTTCCGGCCCTCCCCTGCACCGCTCCCCCTGTATAATGCTCCCATGTTACAGGCAACTGCTAACATAACAGCTAACCCATAGAGAGCTGTCTCCTCCCAGGCTGGGTCCTGTTTGCAAATATAGGTCAAAAACATAGTTGAGACTGGACTGGGTAATCCCAAACGGGCCATCTGTTTCTTACTTCCATCACACAAAGCCTTGCCCATTGTTACCCACTGACTTTCTGATTTCTGTCCTGCCTGTTTCAAATCAGTTGAGTTCAGAGGAGCTGGAGGTGGCTGAAATGTTTTTTCACCGTATTCTGCTCAGCCAAATGCATAAAGATGCAGATGTACTTAGACCATCTCCAAAGTCAGCTTCTGTTTGGCTCGACACTGAGCTGGGCAAGGATGTCAAACATGGTTAAAATGTGTGTTCAGTTAAGGCAGGAGCCAGAAAAAGCCTTTAGGAATGTCTAGTGGGACTTATTTCCTCTCCTCTTTTGTGTTGTTTGCTCCAGATGCCTTAACACAGGGATGGACAGCCCTCAATCTTGCTATGGAGGCTGCCTTGAGAGAAAATATGTTGTATTCCTTTATTTGAGAGGCCTCGTGTTGCTTAGGACAAAATACCACCTGCATGCAGTGATTGTCTAGAGTGTCAGAATTAAAGTGAGTTCTCTCAGCGCTGTTGATCTTCTGCAGAGGTTTTTTTGCACGTGGGCCTTGGCAGTACAGCTGGGATAAGTGCCTGGTTTCAGAATATTGCAAGGTGGACCAGGATGTAGAAGAGCCTCTTTTCAAGCTTTGGTGGTTTCTGAATAGCTCTACCGGGACTGCTGTTTACTATGGGCAGGGCTGTGAGGGACCTTTCCCATGTCCTGTGTAGAAAAGGACATGGGTAGATTGGTAAATTGTGAGTAACTCGATAACACAGAGTGTTCACTGAGTGCTAATACTGAAAAGCCTTTAACACACACAGTCATGTCCTTCCCCACCTTGCCACCACACAAATATCACTTTATCCCAAGAAAGTTCTTTCCCTATCCCCTCCAGAGAGTGGGCACCCTAGTCCCTGGTACTACTGTACTCTTATGAGGCCAGGACAAATGTTTAGTATCTTTCCAAGGGACAAAGTATCAGGGCTTTAGACATAATCAAGGGAAAAGCTGACTAGAGCTTATGGGCACACCAGCCAAAGGCTCCTTGGGGCAGGACATCACTAACTTTCTCCATGAAGACATTCAGCAAGCCGATCCTTTTGTTACGAAGGGCACTGGTGCATATTGATGCAAATCAGGTAGTTTTCCCTGCAAAATGTTGTAGCAATCAGGGGTTCTACTGGTGCAGGTGACGTAGTGATTGCATAGTGCTAAAGCTTGCTGGAGCTGATGGGATATCTAGCAATCCTAAAGGTGCAATATGAAAGAACCCCAAACACTCTCAGCATGGACCCGAGCAGTGTCCTCCTATCCACATGGATGTTTCTGTCTGCATAGAAGAGATTTGTAGGCAGAGTCTGGCACATGTCTGACCATCAGAAACAGCATGTGCTCCAGAGGCACACAAAGCTGATCTACAGGCTGAAGTATGTTGGCAATTTTGACACAGAGACCACAGAAGGCAAGAATTATCAAATTGCATTTCCTCAGGTCATGAGCAGGTTAAACTCTAGAGGAAAATTAGAACTACCATAGATAAGCCGACAGGGCTGCATCTTGATGAGTTATGGCATTCTTTCCTGACTGCCAGAACATGAGAGTTCAAAAATAAGTGGTAGCAATTTCGCATTTTAATTGGCACAATTGTAGAAAATGCTACTTGGCAAGTATCAGGTATTATGTCTAATAGACTAACCATTTGTCTGCAACAGACTTCCTTTGTACTACAAAGCAATACACAGACATGATGCTACCTTATATGGTATAAGTGTCACCTTGTGAAAGAGATAAGTGAAGACTCTGATAAGAAGCCGAAGTTGGCAACAATAATACAAACAAGAGGATACCTTCAGCATTAGTAGTGATCCCATTGCATGACTAGCATGATTCTGACCTGTAATAAAATCTTATTCTATTGTTTGTACGTGCATAACACCCTTGTAAGTGAAATATATACTTGTGTTCTCCTCCAGAAAACTGCGAAAGATAAATTAGTGCCATCTTATGACTTAAAGCCAGAAAGCTGCAGACAGAAACACTGGAAAGAAGAGGCCAGCTCAGTCTCTGTGTTTCTCAAAGCTATACATGACAGCTTTAGCACCAGCATCTTAAGCCTGAAGTCTTGAATACCCACTGTGATGGTGCATTGACCCTATCCTGAGACACTAGTGTGCTGGCAAAGTACTCTATTAAGAAAGTTTCCCACTACCAAGCCTAAATAATTTCTTCCTTCAAACCACCACTGATTACCCCATCAGCATGACCAATCCCCGCTTCCGTTTTTACCTTTCACATATTTGTGGACTTCCGTATCTGAATTACTGTTTTAACTTTAATTTTAGTTCATTCAGTCCCTCTCCTTTGTTGTTCATCTTCGAGTGCTTTTCTGATGTTTTATTTCAGACTCTACATCACTTTGTTACTCTTCTTTTTATTATCTGTAGCTTTTCTATATAAATTCCAAACTGAAACAGTACAGATTTTACTCACCCAAAAGAGTGATATGACTAAATAAATTTGTTTAGAGGTAAGTTAGCACCCTCTGGTGTATCATTAGTGCACTGCAAATTTCTATAAAGATTAAAGGATGTTAACTCCTCATGAAAGCAAAAAAAATTCGGTGAAGATGGATGCCTAAGAGATGAATATAGAAACGTTTGTGCTTATTGGCAGATAGAGGAAATGCTGCTTTTTTAATTCTCCTCTTCTTAAAGAAGAAAATACTGAATTACATAGTTTCAACTTTTTTTTGAACAAAAGATAAAAGCATCGACCTTGGCAAATGACATTCCTCAAATGGCTTTTTTTCTTTTTAATTATTTTTTCTAGCAATTATTTTGCATGATATGAGAGCCACTTAGATGTAAGTTTTGAAAAATTTCACATTGTAGTCAGTTCATTAACTTATGTTTTCAAAATTTTCATTTTGTCTGAATTGGGAAGCAAGAGGGTGTCATTCAAAAGTATTTCTACTCAGCACGTACAGCTCCTGTGCCTTTGGTTTTTTACTCAAATTACATCCTGTTTTCTCTTCAAAATGCATTTCAAAGTTGTAACATCTCCGAAGACAAGTAGGTTTTTTTCCTTCAGGATTAGACTGTGGGCTCAAATAGATTAGGTAGTACCTGTTAAGTAGAAGACACTACTAGATACTATTAAGCAGTTCAAAGCAGAGGTAAAATTATATAAATACCCATTTTTAGACTAGACTTCTTTTTTTTTTATTGATGATGTTCCAAGTTCTCTTCTCAATCTACAGCCTTAAAATATGCTCTGCCTGTGTTGAGCTTTTACCACAGAAAAGGTACACTGGTGAAGATTACCAGAGCCATGAAGATCACTACTGAATCTGTGTGGAAAACACTGTAGTGAGCAGCAATACAGAAATCATTCAGCTTTCTGGATATACTTATTCACATCTTTGAATGTGCATTTTTTGTTATTGTTAGCTCTGCAGAACTAGCAAATATGATTCCTTCCTATATGATTCCTTCCAGGGAACCTTCAGACAAGTTCCATTAATAGACACAAATTTGCAGTTTTATCAACCTCAAATTCTGCCTTTGTTTACAACCATGCAATTGACGGGGCAGGGGGAACAAAACTAAGGAAACCCAGATATTTCACCTGATTGCAGAATGTAAGTTTCAGCAGTTATAAAAGCTATAGTATGACTTTGCAGATTAGGATGATGACTCTGCAGTGTGATATAACAGAAATTAGAAATAATACCATCTTGTGATCCAAACAAACAGAAAAGCATTGGGGCACAATTAATGTGGAAGTCGGCAATCATATTTTACTAGCCTCATTTTTCAAGCTATTCTCACTCATCTGGAATGAAAGGAGAGTAGGAATTTTTAAAAGTTACACCGCACTCCTTTACTTATATATGCCTGTGGTATTGTAAAACTAAATCTTTCAAATGGAAGTTTGCTTGAAAGGTAATTTACTTAGAAATCCCATCTAAAACTGGAAGTATAAGAATATTGGGGAGGAGAAAACACACAAACTTTCCCATGGTAAAAAAGTAAAAGCAGTTTTACATTGACATAAGGGAAACGTGAAACTTAAAATTTGTTATGGAAGCCCCTGCTCCAGAGATGTTCACAGAACAGGTGTTTCTCCATCTATTTCACCCTCATTCAAGGGGCATGCTTGCTAATTAAAACTCATCGTAGTAGCTAGCTAGGGAGATGATGTAAGAACAATGAAATCAAATTCAGAGACAGTAAGAACAACCATTCATTCTTCTGTTTTCTGGGAGAAATAACAATTTGTCTCAGCATCACAAAAAAATTCCTTTACACTCACCTTTCTGTTCTAACTTTTCTTTTAGGTCAAGCAAAACATTTCAACCCAAAAGAAATTTAACATGTACTCAGGTGACTTTATCTCAAAAAACCAGCTTTTGTTTTTGTTTTTGTTTTTTTAAATAGTCCAGGTAAAGTTAGGGTCAAAACAAAACAAAGGTGCATATTTCATGACTCATTCATACCAAAATTTTGCCAGACATACATAGTAATGGTGGGAGTTTCAACCTAAAAGAAAAAGAACCTCAAAAGAAAAAGGTTGCATTCTGGCACCCTTCATTCAGAGTCTCCAGTTGCTATTCCTGCGTGAGAGTAAAGATAGTCTCCACTGTGTTTTCTCTCTTCCTCCCAGCTCCCCCATTTCATTCAATTTTGGGAAGAAATCATTGCTACCTACATCAAATGGTTAAACTTCTTGGACTGTGGAATAGATACTGTATTACGCGCTGGGCAGACCTGCTAGAATGTAACATCCCTCAAACCTTACCCCTTTTCAACAGTGCAAACAAAAAGTGACTATTGAGTAAGAACCAAAATTTGGAATTCTGGAATCAAAAAATCCATAAATTAAAATTTTTTTTAGGACTCGGGCTCATCTCTAATACTGTACAGGTATGACTGTTTAAAAATAGAGTTCTGCTGCAGCTCAATGCATTCACAGTAAGAAATGCTCACTGAATATATAATCATGTTTTGTCTTAACACTTAGTTAATAAAGGCTGTTTATTTATACAGCATATTTTAAGCCAAAAATTTCTAAAAACAGTAAGAGGATTTTGTACTCTTAAAACTGCTGTACATGTTAACCAGCAAGATCAGTGATGTTTTAAATACATTATTCATGCTGAATAATTAGCTGGTTTATGCCAATTTGACATTTTATAGAAATTACAAATACTTCGATATCCGAAGACTGTGTAGGGCTTCTCCAGATGCTTATTGACCAAAACAATCCACAGATGTTTGCTTATCTTTCTGTTGAATGTCCTCCAAAATTAGTCGATCCTAGAATAAGAATACAAGTACAAAAGGAAAAAAATTTAGTGAGACTAAAGGAAAACTCTATTCGTGTAAATTATTTTGGGAACTTATTCAAGGAACACAGAAAATTAAAATTATTAAAAATTAAAAATAAGATCCATACATTTTGATATGAACTTTTGTATAGCTCTTTTTATGAATCTAATATGTTCCTTTGTATTTATATAAAAGAATTAGGTTTCTCTTTCTGTAAAAGCATTTTTGCTGTATTCCAATTTCAGCTACACAAGTGAATTTCCAAAGCATTGTTCTGCATATGAACTGCAATTAACTTGTAAACATACAGCTCAAAGACAACTAATACTTAAGTTCAATATAGGTACTTTTTTTTGACTTTGATTTCTACTTGTTTAATATCTTTATTGATGATCTGGACAAGGGGATTGAGTGCATCCTCAGTAAGTTTGCAGATGACACCAAATTAAGCAGGAGCGTTGATCTGCTTGAGGGTAGGAAGGCTCTGCAGAGA